>JAOQMM010000008.1:8100369-8115097 GCA_027563515.1 Erythroxylum platyclados | reverse complement strand
TCTCAATTTTAATTTTAGTTGATTTAATTTGTTTTCGTATTAATTTCAGTTAATTAGTTGTTTAATCAAAAACCCCCCAATTTAATTTTATTGCTTGAAATTAAGAAACTACTGTTTAGTTCTCTAAGGATTCGACCTGGTTTCATGACTACTACAAGAAGTTTGGGGAATTGGTATTATTTTGCTGGCTTCGACAACCCGACCATACATGTAAATGATGTGAGCAATGAAGGTGGATGTCAACCTCATACCTATGAAGAAGCATACGGTTGCAGATCTATTGACGAAAGTGGGTGCCAAAAAACCAATGCCCATTGTATGTAGGGAAAATGCACAAGGAGAAAAGTATGTGAACAAAAATCGTAATTTAGTGTGGAGGAGCCTATAGAGAAATGGATCACAACGCTTCAATGCTATATCCAAAAGGGGGAATTTCTTGAGGATCTGAGAGAAGCAAAGCTCTTAATTTACCAAACAAAAAAATACATATTAATCAGTGAACATTTATATATTATGTCTTATATGCTTCCACACCTATGCTGCATAAGATATATGGGAGGTTTTCTGAAATGCTAGAGGAATGCCATAAACGGTTAAGCGGGTCACACTAAAGGGTATCTACTTTGTCTTGTAGAATACTTAAGCAGGGTTATCATCGCCAACGATGAAGATAGAAGCCCGGGATTATATAAAAACTTATGATAAATGTCAAAGGCATACAAGTCTACATAACAGGCCTATTGCTGATTACACGCCCATTTTGCTCCTTATCCATTTTGCAAAATGAGGGATGAATATTCTTGGGCCTTTTCCCCACAATAAGATAGGCTGAATGGAGCATGAGATCTAAGTAACCATTACCTTTTGAATGGTTAAATGATTTATGAAAGCCAGTATAATCAGTAAATATGTGATTCCTCTCATCTTAATCGTAGACAATGGAACTATTCAGGCCGTTTTTGCGAAGAAACAAGGACAATGCAACACTTCACTTTGGTGACTCAACCGTAAACCAATGGTTTAGTCAAAGTATCAAGTGGAACTATTGTCTAAGGTTTGAACATAAAAATAGTGCAAGTCAAAAGTATTAGTTTATGCCTTTGCAGCCATTCGATTGGTTGCAATTTAATATATGACATCATTGTTTAGGGCATCTCTAACTTATTCTTCCAAAATGGAGTAGAGTTTCTTCCATTTTAGAGATGTTACAGTATTTTTCACTCACAACTCTATTTTTCACACAAAAAAGGAATATTCCTAACATATTCTTTTTTACCTTTCATTTTTATTAGTAAATTACTTTATAAAATTAGCCCAACTTTATTTTTTCGTGTACATTTTTATTCACAATATTATTGTTGTTATATTTTTATGTTAATAAATAATAAATAATAAAATTTCAATAAAATTATAATTTGTTATTTGATAATACTAAATAAAATAATATATGAGATATATTGCACTATTTTATAAGTAAATAATTTATATTATAAAGTTATAAACATATAAAGTTTATTTAAAATATTTATTCATAAGTAAATAATTATAAAATTATAAACATATAATGAAGATATTTATAAACATGAGACTAAACTTTAAAATTACTATAAAGTTATAATTACTTAAATAAACATATAATGAAAATACTGGGATATTGTTTAAATAACAAAAGAAAGAAAGAAAGAATTAAAAATGAAAGAAAAATGAAAAAAGAAAGAAAGAAAAGGTTGAAAGAGAAAAAAAGAAAAAAGAAAAAAGAAAAAAAGAGCTGGAAAGTTGGAAAAAAGGAAAAGAAAAGCATGAACAGTAATCGAGAGATGCTACAGTGCCACGCCAAATTGAGGAAAAATAGCTGATGGATTGGAGTTAATTTTTCCTCCATTTTGGTGTTTTTCCTCCATTTTGGAGATGTATTGGAGTTGGTCTTAATTAATAAAAGACATTTTTTATCTTTATGTATTAAGTTAATTACATTTGATGTTTTAATACTAAAAGTAAAATCTCTGAAATAATTACTATATAATTGAAATTATGATGAGATCATAATTTTGAGAATTAATTTACATTTATATATTATTCCTAAATGTTTCTAGTTGTAGTTTCATCAAGACAGAATATTGATAAAACGGTAAAACTAGCACACATTATGTTTCTTTCTTATGAAAAAACTAATTGATCTCATAAATTAAACTATAAAGATACTTAAATTAATTTGTGAGTACTTATTAGTGACAGGCCCCTATCCTACAATGACTAAGCGACTTGCCTAGTACTCCACGGTATCCCTCCAGTCAATATCCGAATCGGCTAGAAATTTCCTGTGAAGCTAAACATATTGCCCTTATTAAGGAAAAGCTTCAACTCAACAATAAGAAATGTAAACAGTGGAGTTTTGTTTTTCAATTTATTAAAAATTTCGGTAGCACAACGGCTGTATTTTGACATCCCAAAAATTTCAAAGCCCCTGTAAAAGTTTAAGACACTTCTATTATCATATCAATTTCTTAACTACAAATTGTGGACTTCAAATCTACTCACACACAACCTCAAATAGTTACATCAATAAATTTTGGAAAGCTAAAACAAAATCATACATTTTATTTAAAAACCTTTATACATATCCATTATTTACACAAATGTACATTCTAAAACATGTTCAAGGATATGTAATAGTTCTAAAAAATATGTACAAGGAAAAAATGCCTACACAGCAGCACTTGACGAAGTTGCCTACTCTAGAGGTGGAGTCCCTGCTACTAAAGGCCCTGAGCATGCACTTGGGAGGTTTTATTTAAAAACAAAAAAAGAGTGTGAGCTCAACGAGCTTAATGAGTGTAAATAAAATTATTTGCAAATCATTTATAATCATTGACACCTCCCTAAAAGAAATTCATTAAAATTCTTTGCAAATCATTTATAATCATTGACAACTCCCTAAAAGAAATTCATTTCATCTAGTATAAGATAATACTAATATAAAACATATAAGCCTCTTGAAACCAAATTTCTCAATTTTACTTTTAAAGCAAATAGTGGCGGCATTATTTATTGTTATGAACTTTTTATATGATATAGCCCACCATAAAGTTCTTTGCACTATGGTACCTTTAGGTATAATATCACGGAGCTGGTTCTGCATTGTTTACCCGTGACTGGTTAACTACTAGTTACGGAGCGAGTTCTGCATTACTTCCCCGTAATAAGTTAACCACTATAGATCGGTAGTTACAGAGCTGGTTCTGCATCACTTACCCATAATAATTTTGGCTAGCACTTTATATACTTCATACGTGTAGAGGGTAACTCACTAGACTGGACTACTATTGACAGACACAAACACTTTCAGTAACTGACCCCCTCAGACACTGCCATGTACGTTTGGAATATTCTGACTAGTATAATATCATGTAATGAGCTTAACGGTGTACCATAGGCTAAAAAAAACGAAATCATTTTCTAGGTGCTTCAACTTATGACATAAAGCTTAAACCATCTTGTCAAGTAATTTATATAATTTCGAAATAAAAAACAAATGGGAGATGTCTGGAGCCTGTCACGATCGTGAAACTGCCTTTGGCTCATGTATGTTCAAAATTTTCAACTTCTTTCAATTTCATAATAAAACAATTGAATGCATAATTTTAAATCACATGTAATCAATTCTTTTGCAAAGAAGTTATTCAAATGAAACAATTAAAATACACTCACAGTTTTGCAATTGCTAAACACACTTACGCGTTCCATGTCTTTCCTTTATCTACACAAAATGCATTTTAGCCATTTATTTCCAAATTTTGAATCAAGACATTAAATCTATAATTCGGTTTAACCAAATTCGATATTAGTATTTAATCGTGTAACACATATGCTCATCGTATTTCTACTTACTTCAGTATGCTAACCTATTGGTCTCTGTTTCCAAATATAACTTCAAAATTCACTTACACACCATATTTTACCCATTCTAACTTACTAATTTCTTCAAAACACAATCTCACTTAATTTAATTCACCATATCACAATCATGCATAATGAGTCACGGTTATGACTCATGTCCAGAATTCATGTCCCCACTTGTTCCTTAATTTTCACATATCAAATGTTTAAATTAGGTTTTGAAGTTTTCTAGTCATTTGTTTCCATATATCTCTAGTTTCCATATCATCAAAAATCATGCCATTTCAACTTCTAAATTATAAAACATGTACCAAATACCACAAGCTACTTCAACATAGGGACAGTATCAGCTTATCATAATCAATCTCAATTTTCAATATCATTCAGCTATAATTAGGTCTCGGTCTCTCTTAAGATTTTTAGTACTATGTCTTAGGTTTTATTTACAGTTGGAATAACCCAATTTGAAGGTTTGTAGCATAAGTTATGGCCAAAAAATTGGGATTATTCAAGTAAACCGAGAATCTTAAGACATAATTTCATTAAACATAGTTAGGAAAACTTACCACTTTCTTTCAATCTTTTGGAAAATTGCAAGCTTTCTTCAAATCATGCTCCAAACCATGGAAAATTAGCTAACCTTTCTTCCTCTCAAGCTTGGTCGAAACTTCACCTCACTTCTCTCTTCTTTTCTTTTGATTTTTGGTCAATCACGACTATACCACTCACTCTCACATTATCACCAAAACAAATAAAACAATTTGTCTTACTTTACTCGTTTAACATATTACACATGTCATCCTCTCTAATGAGTCATGAATCCACTAACCACCATGTCAAAAGACCAATTTGGCGCTAATCACTATGTAAAAAGACATAATCATCCCTTGATGAATTTAATTAACCGACTAACAGAATTACATTCCGAAAATATCTGGCAACCAACTTATCATCAAATTGACTATGAAATACTCTAATTAGGGTCGATACTTATTGATTAGATGCTTTAAAACAATTTTGAATGGGGTTAAAATCATCAATATCTATTATTTTTTAAAAAGGGCATTTTAGGTCCTAAACTTCCTGAAGCCCCGAAATCTTTCTAATCAGAATTATTTTCGATCCATTTTAGTACTATTAGACTCTAACACTTATTCTAAATATTTTTAATTTTTTTAAGATCGGGTCTCCAAAAATTGCTATTCACACAAAAAAATACTCACGGAACATAAAAATTTACCTTCGTGGAAAAAAAAAAGTACGAGGTTTTACATAAATGCCAGCACCAGCATGTACAGAAATAGAATTTTGATGCACCTATGTTATTATGTATAAGTTTAGGTACCGTGAATAGAGGACAATTACCAAGTCTTAATCTTTTCGTGTCAACCGTCAATGACGAAAGGGGGTCTCTAACGAAGCACTGGATGCCACTTTTTTAATCAACGCAATTTCCCACACATGCACCATCAACTCCCCGCCATTCCTTTGCAACGCTTGTCAGCCACCATCTGTACTCTTATAATCTGATTAATCTTAAAATTTAGAACTATTTATCTACCATCAGCAATGCATACCCTTGACAGCAACTTCTAACCACAAGTCCCTACAATGCCATCTTTTGATGTTCTGCTCAAGATTTTTTTCAATCTACATTCTCTGGTTATCAGTTAACCATTTAACACATTTTGTCTTGTTGTATAGGTAGCTCAAAGCTTTGGAAGTTGGTTGTCATTCGAAGTCTAAAGTCTACATTATTCTAGCTTTTTTTCTTTCTTTCTTTCTTTCTTGTACCTCAAAGATGCAGACTGCAGCTTTAGCTGTGTCTCCTTCTACCCCATTTTTGAAACTAAAACCATATGGCAGTTCTAACCCCATAATTAGCCAAATAGTGAACTCGACTTATATAAAGCCACTTGATGTTACTTCTACTGGAAGAGCTTTAGTTTCAGGTTCCTTATATGGATTTAATACTCCAACTCCAGCTCCTTTTTTAAGTTCAAATCGTGGATTTGAGGGTTGCAAGTCTGGAGCTGCCTCGGTTCCAGAGAGTGCTGGTGAGGCCGAGAAACCAGGTGACCTGGTTCGGACTTTGCAGCTGGGGTCCATGTTTGGCCTTTGGTATCTTTTGAACATCTACTTCAATATTTACAACAAACAGGTTCTTATTTTCTTAAAATGATGCTAGTATTGTATTGAAATGTGTGATTGTACCCTTAACACGACCCAAGTTCTAAATTTTGTTCCTGTCTAGTAACGCAAGATACCCATGTTGGTTCCGTTTTTGTATTGCCGTTGTATAGGTTCTTAAAGTCTATCCATTTCCAGCAACTGTTAGTGCATTCCAGTTTGGTTGCGGAACTCTTATTGTCATCCTGATGTGGACATTGAACCTCCATAAGAGGCCAAAGATAACCCGTTCCCAGGTACTTCCCTGCAGTTGTAGCCGGTACTTAATGGCCTACCAAATAAAAAAAATACTTAAAATGAATTATAATAATTTATCAAATAAAATTTGTGATTATTAGCTCTGTAGATCAAGTACTTGATGTTAGATGTTGCATTGATGAGTTGACTCTTCAGTTTGCAGCTATCCTGCCGCTAGCGATAGCTCACACATTAGGCAACATTCTGACCAACATTAGTCTTGTGAAAGTCGCTGTTTCCTTCACTCACACGATCAAAGCTATGGAGCCCTTTTTCACAGTCCTGTTCTCATCCTTATTCCTTGCTGAGGTAAGAACTAACTAACGAGATAGCGGAATAAATTCTTTTTTGAAAAATGGGGTCTCTGAGAGTTTTTGCCCTCTGGTTTTCGGTTGTACAGTGAACTTTTTTTTTTTTCAATGAAGCAATATCTCAACTTTCTTTGGTCCATACTGAGATGACACCTGGGTTCTTTTGGTCTGATATTTGCTTGCATACTGTTCCTAAATGTCTAATCACTTGGCCGCCTTCACTCTTTGTTCACAGACGCCCTCTCTTTTGGTACTTTTGTCCCTGGTACCAGTAGTTGGTGGAGTGGCACTGGCATCGTTTACAGAGGCCTCTTTCAATTGGTAATAGGTCATTTCTTGTTCATAGAGTTTCTTCTTCTTCTTCTGTTTTTGTAAGAATTACCCAGATCGATTCCGGCTACTTTGGATTGTTCAATAATATTGTTTAACCCCTCGTTTGTTACTATAAGTTTTGTGTTCCGCTGTGAAATAGGATTGGATTCTGGAGTGCAATGGCTTCCAATGTGACTAATCAATCAAGAAATGTACTTAGCAAAAAGTTAATGGTAAATAAAGAGGTAAGTGGCAGCTACTTTTCTCAGTAACTAGTAGGAATTATCATAGTTTACCACCTTGGACATCATCATTGTTTTGGTTCATTGCTTTAGTAGGAATTATCATAGTTGACGTCATTGACTTGTGCCCTTTCAATCGTTCTCGTTCCTAACAGGAAGCTTTGGACAACATCAATCTGTTCTCAGTAATAACCATCATCTCTTTCATTCTTCTTGTTCCTGTTGCAATTTTCGCGGAAGGGTTTAAATTCACTCCTTCATATCTTCAATCTGCTGTGAGTAGCATAATAAAAAGCCTGATCTCATTGACAACCTCTAACTACCAAAGCCACTCGTTTGACATCTTTTATTATACTCGATGTTTCAGGGTAACCAAGGTTTGAATGTCAGACAGCTGTTAATAAGATCTCTTCTTGCAGGATTCTGTTTCCATAGTTACCAACAAGTAGGAATCTTCATACACATTTCCTTTTGGTTATATCATTTTCAGTTTGTGATTCTAACTGCTGTTCCACTTTTGATTTGCTGTTTCTTTTTTTTTTCCTGATTTTGTGCTCTCCATTTCTGCAGGTTTCTTATATGATACTGCAGATGGTAAATCCTGTCACTCACTCCGTAGGAAACTGTGCGAAACGTGTGGTGGTGATAGTCTCATCAATCATATTCTTTAAGACTCCAGTCTCACCAATAAACTCTATTGGTAATTTCATTTTTCACCCCAGTTGTGGCAAATTAATGAAGATCGCAGCTTTCTAGCAAGCTAGTTCTTCAGATGAGATTTGTGATTTCTAATTTCATGGATCGTTTACTATTGGTTGGATTTAACTTCAGGAACTGCCGTGGCACTTGCTGGAGTGTTTTTGTACTCGAGAGTGAAACGGATAAAGTCAAACGCAAAGGCTGCATGAGTTCTGATATGACAAAAGGCTCATCAAAAACTGTATAACAGTACAAAAGCTGATTTGTATACTGATCATTTTGTCTGCAAAAGAAATACAAAATTTCGATTGGAGATTTAACCTTTTTCTCTCTAAAAAAGGTCTTTCTCACACTTTCTTCTTTGTCAGATACTAGGTTAGCCGTCGCCAACAGACCTTGTATCTGAAGGTGGGATGAGATTTTTGTGTGAAGAACCCAACGAAGATCTCATCCACCCGCGAGCCCAAGCTGCCCTTTTACCTTTTTTTCTGTTAAACTGTGCTTCCCTTTTGCGATTTTTTATTCATTTGTCTCTGGCTGTTTTCCTCTTCCCATTTAGATCCAAAGTCTTTGTTTTTGTTTTTTTCTCGCTTGAATTTATGGTTAGATCTGAAGTTTTTGCTTTCATGTTTACTATGCCCTTTTTGGGCTTTGAAGTTTGAAGCTATCTACAGAACTTAATTCTGCTGGTACCACAGTTAAAAGTAAAATGAAAAAAAAATTATATTTGTATTTTAGAAATTAGTTGTTGTAACTCGCAAAGTTTAAAAATTTGTGTTTATGTAAATTTGTTACATTTTTATTTTTGAAAATAAAATAACTAAATGCAAGTAATATAAACATTTTAATAATGTGTTTTTTTTAAATCACAACAAAAATAAATAAATGAGGAAAACATATAGCACCTAAAGTGTTTTCCTTCCTTCATTAAGAAGTTTGTTTAATTTCATTTTTGTTTTTTATTGTTGTTTTTATTTTTATTTCTCATTTTAGTTTCTAATTTTTTGTTAAAAAATAAAATTTTGTTGATTGATAAAAATTAAAAAAGTTAATTACCCAGTGCACAAGGGAGGGCTCTTTGTTTTGTGAAGATCTGTGGAGAGTCATAATGTACGAACCTTCTCCTTGTATTCTTACAAAGAGGCTATTTCTGTGACTTAAATGAAGCAACTGATAAGTTCACCCTCAAAATTTTGTTTATTGATATTTTAATAAAAAAAAATTATTTAGTTGAAATTTGTAATAAAAATACTGAAATAAAAAATATGTTTAATTTTACCATCATATTTGGTGTTTTATTTTTATTATAATATTATATGTTAATATTAAATTCTAATTTATTCATTTACTAATATATCAAATTTTATTCTTAGATTAATTATTACCGAAATAAAAAGAGATTCATCATTTTGCACGACGAAGTAGAGCCAAAGTCATATAGCATTAAGACTTAAGTGAACCACAAAGGGTTCATTCTAAAATTCAAATGCCAAGCACAAAACAAATAATGAAAAAGAGTTGTACTGTGTATAAAGAGTTCCATCTGAAGTAGGAATTGAGAGTTCTTTTACATATATTGTCAATAATCTAGTCTCAGTTCAATCAATCGAGTAATGTACATAAGTAAAGATTTGAACCAGATTTTGACAAACTCTATTAATATAATAAGGTATATCATAGGCTGCAATTACTAACTTTCAACAAAAGAAATCTTAACAAACTTCGCATGCTTTACTTGTGAAATATTTTACAAGTCGTAGTCGTCATTAACACCTATGTGAACTCCTGCTTTCAGGTGAAATATTTTGCGGTATTTTAGGTAATTTCCTGATAATTGAATTAAGAAATATTTGTTGTGATATGGATATTAAGATTTCAGTATAAAAATATTTCAGGAAATTTATTAACAGCTTGGAAAGTAATATGTTAAAATTGAAATAAAGTAATTGAGAATTTGAAAATAAAAATTCAATACAATAACCTGTAAGAGAAATAAATATTTGTTCTCATAGATCAACTCAACAAATATATGCTAATCATTCTCAAGTCTTTGTTAATCATTCTTATCTTTATATAAAGACTAACAAATAAGACTATAAAAGATAATTAGCACTCGAGTATGATTGTGAATTTTCCTTTTTTTGCTTGAAAAGTGTCAATAGAGAAACACCAAAAACCTTCACAACCTTGAATCTAACACCGAGAATATCATGCATGACATGTCTTTTTCGTCTAAACCTAGCAACCAACATTTATCATACCAAATAGGATTCACTTCAAAACTTGGGATTACTATTGTTGCATTAAGTACTTTTGACAACAGCAACAAGATCACTTATATGTTGATAACAAGTTATACTGTGAGTGTTTGACTATATTCTCAAAGAAAACATGTGATGAAGAGATTTAATCAAATATCTTGTTTATTTAATGAATTATGATAGTCTCTCCATTTAGCTATCAAAAGCACATTGTACAATGTTTAGATATCCAAAGATAGTAAATATTTCTTGTTGGTATTTTTGTTATCACTGAATTATGTACATATTAGGGTCGTTATATGTTGTATGGTATATTAATAGATTGCCTCAAAGTTGAACATCAATATCTAATATGTGAGAATTATTATGTATTGTACGGTATATAATTGTTTTCCCAAAGTTGAACATTAGTATATAATTTATGAAGTTTTTTTTGAATATGTAACATGTTATTATGACTCAAAGAATTAATGATAAATTTGAATTTCTTGCAGCAATTATTCCCATGCACCCAAATCTCTTATATGTTACGGTATTTAATGGACTGAACTTTTCTGAATGTATGAACAAATTCAATTCTACCTTGGAGTTTTGGACTTAGATTTGGAACTCAGAACTAAAAAACTAGATGCTCCGAATGTTCTAAGCATTAATGAGGAGAAAAACTATTTTAACAACTGGGAAAGATTAAACAAATTAAGACTGATGTATATAAAGATGACAATTACTGACAATATTAAGTCTACTCTTCCCAAAAGTGAAGGTGCTAAGGAATTACTTAAGTTTGTGGAAGATCGCTCCCATACTACTGATAAATCTCTTGCTGGGACTTTTGGGTAGATTGACTACCATAAAATTTGATGGATCGCTTACTATGTATGAATAAGTTATTGAGATGACAAACATTACAACAAGACTTAAATCTTTGGGAATGGAAGTGGATGCAATCTTCCTTGTGTAGTTCATGTTGAACTTATTACCGTCTAATTACGGTCTTTTCTGAATGAACTATAATACCATAAAGGATAAACGAACTATGCATGAGTTACATAGTATATTGGTTCAAGAAAAGACTAGACTTAAGAATCATGGAAGCCACTCCATTAAATATGTTAAGAATCAAGGAGCTAGTAAGGAAAGTGGAAAGCAGCATGAGCAGAAAATGAAGGCAACCCTGAAAGTTAATGGGCAATCCTCTTAAATCCATAACATAAGAGGGAACATGATGAACGTAGATGTCATTTCTATAAAAAGGTTGGACATTTCCAAAAGGAATGTCCTAAATGTAAGGCATGGTCTAAGAAGAAAGGTAAGCCTAGCACTTATGTATATTATGAGACAAACCTTGTTGAAGTTCCTTTTAATACTTGATAGATTGATTTTAGTCCTACTACTCATATTTCTAATACCTTTAAGTATTCCTTATAACCCAAACCAGAAGATCAAATGAAAGATTTGTTTATATTGGTAACAAAATGAGAGTTCCAATGAAAGTTATCGGGACTTATTGCTTAATCCTAAACATTGGATTTCATTTAGCCTTATATAAAACTTTTTATGCAACTAGTATATCTAGAAATTTAGTTTCTTTATCTAAACTTGATAGATCTAGATACTCATTTAAATTAGGTAGTGGTATTTCTAATTTGTACAGATAAAATCATATGATTGATAGTGGTATATTGTATGATGGTTTATATAAATTAAACCCTGATGTTGCTTATACTGAAACTTTATTAACTTTGAATCCTGATATTGGTATCAAATGTAGTTTGATTGAAAATAGATCTGTTTACTTATGGCATAAGTACTTGGGATATGTTTCCAAAGAATAATTTGAAAAATTAGTAAAGAATGAAATACTTTCTTAATTGAATTTTATTGATCTTGACATTTTTTTGGATTGTATTAAAGGCAAATAAACAAAACACACAATTATGAAAGGAGTCAAAAGAAGCTCTCAGTTTCTTAAAATAATTAACACCGATGTGTGTGCACCATTTGATGTGTCTATTTTAAATAAAGAAAAATATTTTATCACATTTATAGATGACTATTCACATTATGGGTATGTATATTTGCTACAAGATAAATCTTAGGCGGTAAATACCTTGGAGGTTTATATTAATGAGATTGAAAGGCGATTACACAAAAAAGTGAAAATAATCAGGTTTAATAGAGGTGGTAAATATCATGGTAAATATGATAAAAGTAGTCAAAATCTTGGTCTTTTTATTAAATTTATTGAAAATGTGGTATTTGTATGCTATATATAATGCCAGACACGCCATAACAAAATGGTATTGTAGAAAGGTGTAATAAATCCTTGTTAGATATGGTTTGGAGTATGATATATAATTCATCTTTACTCACTTTTTTCTAGACATATGCTCTAAAAATTGTCATGTACTTGTTGAATAAAGTTCCTAGTAAGACAACTTCAAAGACTCCTTTTGAATTGTAGACTAGAAAGAAAATTAGTTTAAGGCATCTACATATTTGAGGTTGTCAAACATAAATTAGGCATTATAATCTACATGAAAATAAAATAGATGCAAGAACAATTAGTGACTATTTTATTGGTTATACTGAGAATTATAAAAGGTTTATATTTTATTTTCCTAATTATATTATAAAAATTGTGAAAACCGGAAATGTTAGGTTTGATTTTAGGATGTTGGAAACAAATGGATCAATTAGAATAAAAAATTATTCATTTAGTAAAGAGATTAAACCAAAATTCCACTTCAAACACACAAAACCTAAACTATTCAAACAATGAGGGACCATAACCCTCTCATATTGCTGTAATAACACTTTACCAAATAATTAATTTCATGATAAAATTAAACTAAAATAAACTTCAAACATATAAAACCTAAGTGTTTAGACAAGGACGGACTAGAGCCCTCTCATGACTTTGGGTCACCAATCGCTTAAAATACAAGAAATTATTGATTTTAAGATGAAATTATACGTCAAATAAACTTCATAGAAATATAACCCAACTTGTTTACAAAACATAAAGGAGGGACAACGACCCTCTTCTATTGCTGCAAAACTAGACACCAGTCCACAATGTTATCGCAATTCCACAGCCCTCTCACTTGAAACTCTCTTGGGCACTGTGATGTGGGTCAATTTTCACTAGATTAAGGGATTTAGAAATTTAGATTGAGCCAATTAGGGGTCTTATGTAATTAGAATTCATAAGATTTTGGGATTTTTTTTAGTAGTCTGATGGGTAACAAATGAAATGAGAAAATAAAATCTAATTTTGTTGCTAAATGAAATAATTAAGTACACAGTTTTCATTATTTAATTAAGCACAAAATTAATAAGTAGTTTTTAAATATTTTAAAATAATATAGCTGCTATATTTCCAATAAACCCTACTTTGACGCATTTCCATTAAAAATTTAACAAAATCAATATTAAGGGATTAATATGTTTTATTTTAAAACGTTAAGAGTCCCTCATGATTCATTCAATAACGTTAGGGACCAATATGCAACTTAGATAATGGCAGAAACCATCTTAAATCTTTTGTAAAATATTAGAGGATAAATCACGACTTTAAACTGCAAATAAATGATAACAACTTTGAAAGGCCTTGGAAAAACAACAACAATCTAACCTAAAGCATAATATGTACTAGCATATGTTAAATCTTCTACTCAATATTTTAAAAACGGACCGGACGTCAAACCGGTCAAAGGAAAAGTTTAAGGTTTAAAGGTTCAACCGATATATAATAAATAAGAAGTAAAAATTATAAAAATAAGTAAAAATAAATTATTTTATTGAAATAATAAATACACCAATGTCGATTATTATATAATGAATCAATAATCTTCATTATTGTTTTTGTTATTGTAAGAGACTATTTAAGCTAAATGACTAAGAAGGAAATATTAACGATTTGGTCAATTAAGTTTTTTAAAAAGTATATTTTAATTTAATTCTATAATTTATTTAATTTATTTATTTTTATTGTTATTTGAATTAACCATGTTTTAGTATTTTTAAAAAAGAAAAATGAACTATATACAAATGCTATATTTTGCAGAAATTCAAAGCTAAAAAAAAGATAACTTATGAATTTCTTATGTTTTTGAAATTAGTTTGGAATAATTTTACTAAACAAATTTCTTATGTTTATGAAATTAGTTTAGTAAAATTTAACATTAAACGGAATGAAAAAATTAATGTTCATAACCTTTAACTTGTTTCTAGAAAGGATTAATAATTTAATATTATACTTTTTCATAATATTAAAATGAAACATTACATATAACAAAAAGTTTCAAGACATTGGTTCATAAAAATAAAAGATTATAAACATACACGAAACCTCATCGTCATCCTCCTCCTTTGTCCCTAAGCCTGACTGTGATAATACACATCGCAGTCGTTTCAACTTCGTGCGAACCTCAACTCAAACCTCCCCCTCCTTGTCTATCTATCTCTCTTTTTCATGTATGTAATATCTATCTCTCTTTTTCATGTATGTAAATGAGTAAATGCTTTGTTTCTCTTATGGAGTTTATCCTCACCAAATTCCAAGATTTCCATGTTT
>JAOQMM010000008.1:8043529-8054321 GCA_027563515.1 Erythroxylum platyclados | reverse complement strand
TATTATTAATTATTTAATAAAATTTATTATATTAAATATTATTTTATTATATAATTAATAATAAATATTATATTAAAATTTGTTCATGTAATAATTAACAGATACGTTAATTTTATAAGAAAACGATGACGGATTTAAAGGGACAGAGGGCGACAGAGAGAAAAGGGACAGAGGATCCGGACTCCAAAAAATTATATGTGTTGTTCACAAGATAGAAATAACGCCTTTAATTATTGTACCTAAATAATTAAATAAAATTGAAAGTTAGAATAATCTCCGATCAAAATTTAAAATTTGGTGAAATTATTAATTTAAAAAATGTACTAATTATTCAAGAGTGCACTATGAACTGGTGTCATTCAAAAGCAATAAATTAATTTTTTTAATTAGAAAATTTAAATAAGTCCTTATAATATAATATGGATTTAATGTTTTAGAGTGATAAAATTTTAAAATTGAATAATTTCAAGTATATTTGAATAAATTGCAATATAAGTCATTAAATTTAATAATATAACATACTTTGATGGTTAACTAACAATATAAAAATCTTAGAGGTTCACTTTTTTAAGAGTGAATATTGTTGGGGACTTGAATAACTCCTTTGTCGAACTAGATCTCAATTTATGTTATGTTCTTCTCATATTCTAGAATAACATCTTTTCCATACTATAAATGTCACAGTTGAAATTTAAGGGGAAAAAAAGAAAAGATTACCTCTTCTTTTCCACCTTTAATTCAACTATTGCATTGATTTTACACTTCCTGACATGGGTACATAAATATCTTTGACTGACAGTAAGTAAGTGGGTGAGGAACAAGACATAAAATTACAGGTTCCTGAGAGTACAATACAAAACTATGGGAATATATGATAACAACACGCAATGCGCAAGCAATGATATAAGTTTTGCATGGTTTCGTACGTCTTCAAACCTTCTTAAAATTATTATTCTCTTTTCTTGTTGATTCTCTACGACCACAAGTTGATCGATATCACAGTTTCCTTGGTTTGGCCCTTAGATATTTTTTTTTTCATTTTGCTAATTATATGTGTTGAAGACTCGGAACACTTTTCATGATTGAGCAGATCGTTATCAAATAATTAATTGCCAATTGACTAGATGGTTTCTTGTATTTCTTGGATATGAAGTAACTAAGTCCTTTAAGAAAGGATACGTGGATTTAAAACTTTTTGGTGTAAAGTGCCTGTGAACTATATTATCCCACATTCTTTTTCTTTTCATAAATCTAAGAGGAATCTAGTTGGTGTCTTAAACGGGCACCTTAATTTCTGTCATTAACATTTTAATATTCTTTCATTATATATACTCATTTTTGTTCTTATGAGGTATAGTTTTACATCTTCTTTGGAGACATTGCCCTTCTCTTTTCGCTTCTTTCTTTATCTACAGGACATTTAATAACCATTATCTTCTTCCTTTTGATGTCATACGATCTCGTTAGCTAGTACCTTCAAATGTCCCTTTTCTTCTTTTCGAGTGTTATTTATAAGTTGAAGAAATGATCACGACCAGTAAGATCTTTCAGTACCAAGGAAGAGTCTATGGAATTCCAGTTTGCGTGATCGATAACAAGAATGTATCCCATAATTCATTCCTCTTAGACCTCGTTTCACATTCCTTTTTAACGTGATGTCTATTTAATACTTTAATGTTTTTATAAATATTATTTGATTTTAGTTTACTTGCAAAATAACTTATACGATGGTCAAAAGCAATACATGTCTTTATTGTATTGGTGATGTATAGAAAATATATTATTAGGAATAAATGTAAAGCCATTTATGCCATGCATGCAAAAACATATATGTAATATAGTTATAGTGCTCATGCATGCATGTGTTCGGGATTAAGAACATAGTTAGGTCAAGAGCTCTCTACTTGTAACAAGGATTAATGTTAATCTACAAGATTAATTTTCATCTTATTGCCTCTATAAAATCCACACAGCTTCCCTCATTTCTTCATTATCTCTCTCACACCATCTCTCTTTCTTTTCTTTGCTCTCTCTCTCTCTCTCTTCCTTCAGTAGACAAAAGATGGACAAGAAACCATGCAACTCTCAGGATGCTGAAGTGAGAAAAGGGCCATGGACCATGGAAGAAGACTTGATCTTGATTAACTATATTGCCAACCATGGGGAAGGTGTTTGGAACTCCCTGGCCAAAGCAGCTGGTAACCCTACTTCGCCAATATTGCATACATATAATGGAGTTCTTCTCTTCCACTGACAAAAGCCCTAGCTAACTTTGGCTAGTTATAACCCAAAACACCTTCTGTGATTTTTAGGTCTGAAACGTACTGGAAAGAGTTGCCGTCTCCGATGGCTCAACTACCTGCGTCCTGATGTTCGTAGAGGGAATATCACCCCTGAAGAACAGCTGTTGATCATGGAACTTCATTCCAAGTGGGGGAACAGGTACTACAATAATATTTACTTGCACCGACATACATAAATATTCATGAAAACATAAGCATATACTCTATTCCAATGAGATCTTTGTGTGGATGGAATATATCAGAAGAGACTAATATACATGGTCTCTACTACCCATCATCACCAAGCAAAGCACGACTTCTTCCAATCCCTATTTATATGTATGTGTAGCAATGGAGTCCGTATAAGATAAAGAGAGTGAGAAGGAACATGGGAAGGTGGGGTTTGAGTTGTTCCTAGCCAAGAAATGGATGTGTCAAATATGGTTTCAGAACTCTTGGCCACCAAAAATTTAGATTTGGAATTAAGTTTTGAAGAGCGTTGAATTTTTCATGGCTACCAAAATTTCCCTCATTTTTTCTTCTTTTTTGTCTTCAATCCATATAGCTTGTTGGGTCTCTAACTTACATGAATTTTGATGTTCTATGGCTAGCTACTACTTCTATGTGGACAACTGACTAAATTTTTGCTTTAAAAAGGTGACTGCTTTCTCTTCCTTCCTTTTTCTATAATCTATAGATGTTCTATTAAGTTCTTGGTGCACATCAACCCGTGGGACGATGAATAAAATCATTAAATCATGATCATCCATTCAAAATCACTCTTAATTTCTTTTAAGAAAATAAAAAGATTATGAATAATTCAAGAAGATTTCGTTATTGCTTTCTCTTTTTCCCTCATCTTTTAATCAACTGCGATAAATGACATGTTTAAATAAAAAAATGATGAATATAACATATTTTTCAAATAATTTGCTGGTTCTATTAAAGTTTTCTATCAGTTATCTTTTTGTTTAATGACTTCTCAAAATAATTAATATGAAGTTTCTTTCCTATCTTGCTTTGGTCATCCAATTGTAATCTATGAAAGAAAGAAAAAAATAATATTCCAGCTAATTTTTGATATTTGGTCACGTTGTGTATAAGGAATTGCCAGATTTGGCAATTCAAGTTTCTATTTTAAGCTGAACCCATCAGCATTAGTCACATGCCAACTTCTTTTCCAATATCCCAAGAAGTTCTTTTGATTCGGTATGAAGTTGACATTAACCATAATGCTTTGGCTCGTCTAGACAAAGAACCAAAGGTTAGCTACCCTGTGATTTATAGAGTTAAAAAAAAAAAAAGAAAACATGGCCTTGGCACTCACGAAAAATTTGTAAACTTACCTATTGTTGTAGAATTTGTACATAAATGCATATGTTTTATCATCTCTCTAGTATTATATTACTCAACTACAGGGTATTCTGTTTTTATCTTTTCCAGCAGTAATTTTAACAAAAGCAGATCACATTAAATTTTATAGGAACTTTTCTCTAACTTCCTATGGAAAGCTCCATTTCTTCTGGTTTTTGAGAACATACAAGTTCTCTGCTAATTTTCAAACAAATGTACCCTGATAATGAGTTCTCTGTAAACCTAAAACTGTGGAAGAGTATGCTGGTTAGGGAGGAGTTTCATAAGATAAAAGTTTGAACTTCAAGGAGTTAGTACTTGAAGTTCGATGCGGCTAAATATAACAATTGTTCAAATGATTTTTTGATCTTGATATTTTACACGTCTTTTACAGCTATTCATAGATCCAAAACCTGAACCTTTATGTTCTTACTAGTTACCAAGTTATGGAAGCCCAAAATTACCCGTATAAATATTCTGACTAGTAGCTATCACACCAGCAATAGACGTAAAAGGTATATGTCAAATAGAATTCTCTCATTTTATTTATGACATGACTAGCTAGTTAGTTTTTGGATTTGATGCCAGAGGATGACTTCTTTCCCGTGTATGAAGTAAATCTTACTGTACATGAATTGATAACAGACTATTACTCTGTGAAAACTGAAATTTAACAGGTGTAAGTGTAGCTAGTTGGTTCTATCAGCATCAACACAAGACCAGTCTAGTATTTCTTGGAAAATAAGAAGTGTCTGACTGTAGTATTATGGAAGTAATTTGAAATGATGGTAGGCCTCATATCGAAGCTAATTTTTCTTTTCTTTTTCCATTTTACCTGTCTTTGGCAGACACATTATTGCAAGCAATAACTGCTTTTCTGTGTTAACATGGATGAATATGTCCAAAACGGAGAGCTTGCTTTCCACCATTGAACATGGCATAATATTGGCCAAAATTTAATGAAAGATGGACTTTTTCGGGGTTTGGCAGCAGTCACTATGAACACTACTGAGCATGTTATTGCAGTAACAATTCTCGTTATCAAACACATTGGTATCAGTGTAGTAGTGCTTTATCAGAAAAATATTTTACCTCGCAGAAGTTTACTACTGCCATCTTCTTGATTATTACTAGCCAAAATTTTCTTTATAATAAGCTCTGTTATATATGCTTTAAACTTTTTCCCCACCCCATAGTCTACCAACCTTTTACTTGGCATTTTACAATAACCTACTGACTTGTGAATTCCAGGTGGTCGAAAATTGCAAAGCATCTTCCAGGAAGGACAGACAACGAGATAAAGAACTTTTGGAGGACGAGAATCCAAAAACACATCAAGCAAGCTGAAACATTTTCAGGGCAGAGCAGTTCAACGGAAATGATAATTGAGCACGCAAGCACAAGTGGTCAAGTTTCAGGCACCACAGACCTTATGGAAACCTACTCTCCACCGTCTTATCAGGCGAACATGGAAGCCTTCACTGGAGCTGCTTTACAGCCGGATTCTCACGAAAACTACTGGAGTATGGAGGATCTCTGGTCAATGCAGTTGCTTAATGGAGATTAAATTAATTACTATGCATGACATTTCTATTGTGGACCAACTATTATATATGTTGGACTAATATTAGGCTTGTCTATATATAGTTGGAACTTAATAATATTTGTAGTAGTATCAAGTAATCGAGTACTTGACTTAATGGCTTGTAACGGTGTCCTATAAAAATTTACGTATTCCACGTGCTCTTATATTGATATATAGAGTCAGATAAATGGAATATATATTTTTAAGTTATCAAAGAAAAGTCGAATGTGTACTTTCTTCTATATGCCTCTTTGACTTAATTTATTATGAAGAATACAGACCAAGCTTAATTTGTATGTATGTAAACATACACTTATATTTATGTATATATGCATCCTTTTGCTTTAATTGAAATAATCATATCGGCCTCTATATTCAGGAGACGTATCTCAAACTACTAATGTAAAATGGTTGTTTACACAATTTAAAATATCTCGAGCAATATGAAGTTTATCTCTTACGAGTTTATTGTATTCCCTTAATCCCAAAAATAAAGAAAAATGGAAGAAGAGTTAGTACTATGTGATATAACCCTTTTAATAGAATTGGAAACCCATTACCTTTCATATTCAAAGCACGTTTGAAAGCTACACATATGCCTATTACATTACCTAACCGTAAATGCAAGTTGAAACGTATGAAGCAAAAGGGCTACATTTCTATTCTTAGCATACTTCATCTTTGCTTTCGATCTATTTTCGCTCATGGCCCTCCAACATTTGAAACTCGACGTTCGCCTAACTCTTCCAATACCCTCACGGCAATCTTCACATGCTCTACTTATAACATATGTGTGTATGTATGTATATATATATGTGTGTGTGTGTGTGTTTAGTTCCCTTATTTTACTTTACAACATGTGTGTGTGTGTGTGTTCTTTTAGTCCATGCATTTTCTTTCTATCTCGTTTTATTAATCCTTTTCATAGCTTAATTTATCTAATCGAGTTTGGACACGGGTACTCTTGGTAATGATAAACATATAATACAGTAATTAGAGAGATTGAAAGCTTTCGAACACTTTGTTCATGTGTGCTAATGTCCCTAGGGTTTGTGACTAGATAGTACATACACGTATACTGATAGAAATCATCCATGCACGTGCTTTACCTATGAGACCTCAACATGGAGTCTTTTTGAAAGACGACAACTTGGTTAGGTCCATTGATGTCAATGGACTAGCAATTACAGTGTACCAACCTTTAACTTTAGCAACCAACTGCCTCTTACTCCAATGAAGCCTTACAGACATAACTACGAGACCCATTCCCTCGGAATTTTGCGGTGTCTTATATAGGAAAGATGGTGTAGGACGCCAATTTGGTGGGGTTTTTTTGTTCACGAGTCCTTGAAAATGAACCAAAGCAGCGATGGGATGGAGAGACAGCTCATAATTTCATGGCCGCACATTATTTCAGTCACATGTTTTATATGCGAAATAATCTCACGTGGAAGATAAGGAAAATTCACATGATGGGTCGGCCATGGAAGCACCCTCACTCATTCTTGGAATATGCTCGAAGACAAAAGTGTAATTATATGTGAATAAGTTGGTGCATGTGTGAATATATATGCATCAATCTATTGCATGTTCGAGCTAATAAAGTTCTTATCTGGCTTGCGATCAATATGGAACTAATCTTGTTTTATGTCAGCTTAAAAACATAGGTAAATAAGGCAATGTTTGCGTAATTGCTCAAGGTACACTTGTTACTACGATAATGGTACGGTTAATCGAAGTTCAGTGTTCAGTTAACTCTACCAAATAGCATATTTCTTTCTGGCTGTGAAGGACAATCATCTCTATGGCTAGGTCATAGTGAGCGATGCATATATTAATTACTATGATTTTGATATGGTGTTTGAATGAAGGTTATAATGTACAAGCCTGCTTAATAGCACTTTTATTCTAGGTAATGTGAATGGAAACTAGCCAGAGAGATGATTACAATATAGAAATGGAGTTGATAGGGGTTATTATTAATCTATCTTAATTAAGTAACTGGATTAACTAAAGGATCCAGAGCAATACATTTTGTCGATTTGTGGTCAATGATGAGCAAGTGGGTGCCGACAGATTAACTTGGATTGACGTTTGTGATTGATGGTGACAATACTTGTAATAACAAGGCGGTTGATGATTACAACGTTGCATTCGAAAGAAGAGAAAGGTCACTTCAGGAACCCCATATTTTTCACCGCATATAAGCCAGTGAATTTCGGTTGCTTTGTTTATTCATGTGCATACTTCTAATCTTGGACTAATCAGTAACAATGTATACCCAGTGATTTAAAGCTCGGTAATTCTTTGATGTACATCTTAGGGTTCGCTTACTACTTATATGCCGTTCCACACCTGGCTATTTACCCATCTCTCATGTTTTTGCCGATGTATATGGAATACTTAGAAGTGAGCCCTTTTGTATTCACACGATTCAGAAAAAGAATATGAAAGGTGATGAGGAATTTGTTAGTAACAGACATTTTGATGTACAAACTTTCCATATATTTCGTCGAGCCTCAAGCACATGATCCTCCTTTAAGTGCGGGTATACGAAAATCTGGATGAATTCATTAAGTCAAGGTTGACATACTTAGCCAGCAAGAATAGCGCATCGCCCGTGTCTCGTTGTCTCTTAGTAGCCAAAACGTTTAACGTGGGAACAAGTATACATATAAATAATTAATTATTAATAAATTTTAATTATTTTGAAATATGTGCATATTTATATAAAATATTAAAGTTATATATTTAGTTCACGTATATCCAAATATTTTTAATTATTAATGTATTTCGGCTGTTTTAAATTTTGTGTATATGTTATACAAGTTAAAGTATGATATAAAAATATTTTATAGTATTTATTAAAAATATTATATTAATTATAAAATATATCTGCTTTTGATAAGATAATTATTCTCCGCTTGTATGTATTGCTAGAAAGTGCATTTGATTTTAAAATCGTAAACTATTAAGTTATGATAAAAACATAAAATAAAAAGAAAATATTTAACATCTATTTATATGAAATATAATTTACTTCAGATACTCTTCACATTTTTAAGGATTGAGTGTAGTCAAATTTTTTAGTTTTTTTCTTGAAATTATATATTTTAATTAATAATTATAAGTATAATTTTTAGTAACTATCATACTTATTTCTCTACATTGATAAATATAATTTACATCTCAACTGAACAGTGTATTAAAACCTGTTTATATTTTTACGTAAAATAGTGAAAATTAGATTATTTTCTCATTTTGTATTGATTATTACATAATTAAATTAATACTTTACATTTTTATTAATTATTTATTGTTAAAAAGTAAATTACAAATCAAATATGTATTTGCCAATTACCAACTTGCTTCTTTGAGATAATTTATTATCAAGTTGCATATTTTGTGGTGATCATGTCTAAGTTGGCGGATGGCTTAATAACTTAGACAGGACTTGTTGGCCTCTTCTTCATAATCTATTTCCCATCGTAGGATTTGTAGAGCTTAGTGTATGCTAAGCTCATTAAAGGCTACATTTTCTATTGTTTTCGTTTCAAATTTTCTGTTCTACTTTATCTCCACAAAAAAGTCATTTTTTTATCCTATGCTTTGACTGAAATAATTATCTTCGTTCCTTTATTCAGGAAACATATTTCTAACTACTAATTTTAATGGTTGTTTCAGACAATTTATTAACGTTTCTCGAGCATATGAAGTTTATCTCTTACGACTTTATTGTATTCTCTTAGTCCCAAAAATAACGAAAATGGAAGAAGGGTTAGGTTTTTTTAAATTTCTAGAGAAAGCTAACATTTAATGGGAATCTAGTACTATGTGATATAACCCTTTTATTAGAATTGAAAACACAATAGCTTTCATATTCAAAGCACGCTTGAAAGCTACACATATGCCTATTACATTACCTAACATTAACTACAAATTGAAACGTACGAAGCAAAAGGGCTACATCTCTATTCTTAGGATACTTCATCTTTGCTTTCGATTGATACCCATTTTCGTTCACGGCCATCCAATATTTGAAGCTCGACATTCGCCGCACCCTTCCAACGCCCTCATGTAAATCTTCACATGAACATAGAGACATACCTATTTAGTCCCCCTTAGTTACTTTCAAAAAAATTAAGATAATTATCATCTCATAAAACGAGATATCAATTGGTTTCCTCTTCTAATTTCTGCTTTAAGTCTATATTATTTTATTTCTATCTCCTTTGTTAATCCTCTTCATAGCTTACTCTATCTAATCAAGTTTGGACAGGGGTACTCTTTGTAATGGTAAACATTTAATAGAGTAATTAGAGAGCTTGAAAACTTTGTGACTCTTTATTTATGTGTTGCTAATGACCCTAGGGTTTGTGACTAGATAGAAATGATCCATGCTCGTGCTTTCACTATGAGACTTCAACATGGTGTCTTGAACAACCAACTGCATCTTACTCCAATGAAGACCTACAGACATAACGACGAGATCCATTCCCTCGGAAATTTGCAGTGTCTTATATAAAAAAGATGAGCGTAAGAAGCCAATTTGGTTTAAGTGTCTAAATTAGGTTTGAATTAATGAGCTGGAACGTAGTTTAAGCATGATTTGTAAGTTTTTTCTTAACAAACATGCAAAATTAGGAGTTGAGTTATCTCCGCGATTTAAAAATAGGAAATGTAATATTTAGTAAGAAAGAATGAATCACAATATTTTCTAGAATAGTGATTATTTTATAATAAATAGTATGTGCATAGGATGGCCATTCTTTGGAATTTGTTCCACAAATTTTGTTCTTATACATCATTTACTCCCTGAGTTTCAATCACATGCCTATTTTAATGTTGAAACTTTCAATCTATAGCGCAAATTCAAACCTTAGTATAAGAGAATGAGTATAAGCCATAACCTAAAGTTGGGGCTTGCACAATGCCCTATCATTTGGAGTCAGATCTGTCATTCGTTCTTATTCTCAATCTGTCAGACAATCTCTTGATCTATTGTCTCTTTGTTCACAAATTGTGAGCTTATCATTAGGGTGAGGTTTAAACTCCATTTTCTGCAAATTAAATTTCAGACTCAGGTTATCAAGTTGAAATTAGGAAGATGAGGCTTTGACAGTAGATTTGCAGTTGACGGGCATTTGTGAGTCGCAATTGCCAAATTTTAAATGGTCCATAGGATATGCTTATCTTCACATTAGGCTTGTAACAAAGGATTTGAAATAAATGTCTTGGAGGTGGGCAATTAATCTACGTGTATCGCGTCATTCGACTCATATATAATGTAAGAAGTATCTTCTTGGATTGTGATGTGAGACAATTTTGCCCTTAAGGGTATGTTTGTCTCTTATTGGACAACCATTAATTGTATTTTTCGTTTTCAAATAAATTATTGGTTATGTCACGTATTTGATCCAGATAAAGATAATAGAGTGACCCAATAAATGATCTAAATCAATGGGTCGAAGTCCAAAAGGAAAATGGGTCTCTATTGGTGTGGATTTGGTTCAGATCGGGCCTGTGATGGAAAAGCTCGATCTGGAAGCTATATATATAGGTTAAGGAGATC
>JAOQMM010000008.1:8021899-8035301 GCA_027563515.1 Erythroxylum platyclados | reverse complement strand
AAGTCAAGATGGAGTGGACCTTTCAAGGTTCGTCAAGTATTCCCACATGGAGCTTTAGAGTTGGAAAATAATAAGGGGTGAAACAAGCTTATCTATTTCTTTTAGTTGTATCTGCTCCAGGCATAGCTTACCTTCATTTGCTTCCTCACTCTATCAAACCTTGTGTCTTACTATCTTAAAATGCTTGAATCATGCTAAATCATGATGCTGATGACCCAGTCTTATCTTCACAGGGTTGTTTCCCTCTGCATGTCCCCAATCAATGACAGTTTCATGTCTGGTTCTCTTGATCACAGTGTCAGAATATGGGATCTTCGTGTAAATGCATGTCAGGTTTGTTCCCGTATTAATTGGAATTTAATGCATGGTTTCCATCAAGCTTTAAAAGCTGTTAAGATAACTTGCAATCTTCATCAGTATCTGGGACTTCTTTCTGTACACCATTGTGATTTAGGCTTGCTGTGTTAGTTTACAGGGAATTTTGCGTCTTCGTGGTAGACCTACTGTTGCATATGATCAACAAGGTCTTGTTTTTGCTGTGGCAATGGAAGGGGGTGCTATTAAATTGTTTGATTCACGTTCATATGACAAGGTGTGTACTCTGAGAGCAATTCCAACAAAAAGGTTCTTATCCAAGTTGCGTTACCTGAATTCTGCATTGCTAATCAACTGATTTGACTATTATTTTTAATTGTAGGGTCCATTTGATACCTTTTTAGTTGGTGGAGATACAGCAGAGGTCTGTGACATAAAATTCAGCAACGATGGAAAATCAATGCTTTTGACGACAACAAGTAATAGTATTTATGTTCTTGATGCGTATGTAGGAGAGAAGGTCAGTTTCCTTGGTTGACTAACTAGAGATTTAGGAGTGTTAACTTATCCCCTGAAGGCTGGGTAAAGCCCTTTGACGAGTTTTAAAATGCATACCATTTGTTCCCTGTGCAGCGATGTGGTTTCAGTATGGAGCCATCTCCAAATACAACTATAGAGGCAACATTTACCCCAGATGGCCAGTATGTCGTGTCAGGTGTCTAACTTTTGTTACCTGAAACAAATGGATAGTTACCTGATAAAAACTTTTAGTGATTTCCTATTTTGTGCCCACAAACAGCTAAAATGCATCCTAATATTCAGTACTGGCATTAATCTAAGTGTACAAGGAAGTTGACATCTATGATTAATCCGATTAATACCATGATATAAGATTCTTAATATGAATTGAATTCAGGTTTCCTTCTTGGTATCACTTCTATACCTGCAACCTATCGTTCTATTACTAATCCGTCTTTTGAGTTGAACTGGACAGCTTAGTTTCTTTCAGTAAATGATGGATATAGGAGTCTTGAATTGCTTAGCTCTTGAGAACATCCAACACATGCATTCTAATGATTTTCAAGTTTGATCCTTTGAGCTGTCAATGGCTCGTACTCGATGGTGAACAAATTCACTAGTGAAACCGTTTACTTCTTTCTACATTTTGGTTAATACCAATACACCTGAATACCAATTTCAACTCAATTTTATGATGCATTTGTTGGCAAATTATGAAAAACTGTGCTAACACTTCTTTGCTATAGGCTCGGGAGACGGTACACTGCATGCCTGGAACATCAACACGAGGAATGAGGTATTTATAAGCTTTTTTACTGCTTTCACAACAAGATCTGTTTTAACGTATGTGACATAACCACGAATTATAGGGGAAAAAAAAAAGTGGTTGTACACAACTTGTTGTTACCTTGTGATAAAGAGAAGAATTGAGAGGATATAAACCTTGCCTCGTACCACTTCTACCCATGTAGGACAATTGTTTGTATGTTGCTGCTAAGACATTATAGCTGTTGCTTCTTGAGGATCCTCGTCGAAGGCTACAGAGTAGCAAGCAGAGGATTGTGCTTTTGCATTTAGCCTTTAACGTAGTTCTGCGTTTAGGTTCTTGGATAATTCAGTTAAGACTAAGTTGTACTGGACTGAAAAGCATATAGATACAGGCTGCGATTACCATTAACATTACCCATCGCAATGCAAATAAAATTTGATGGTTGGCAGGTGGCGTATTGGAATAGCCACATAGGAATTACATCATGTTTGAAGTGGGCTCCTCGCCGAGCCATGTTTGTTGCTGCATCTACCGTGCTCACATTCTGGATACCCGACAATTCTAAATCACGCTCCATAGACACAGAGGCTACAGTTCAACCAGATCATGCTCAGTGATGGATAGCAATTTCCTTTCTGTAATTGGGGAAGAAGGGTCTTCGACTTCTTGCTTACAAGTTCTATCATCTGCAGTTTTTCAAGTTTGATGACAAAGTTTATGCGTGCGAGAATTGGCCGAAGTTAACATGCATCTAATGCTCATAATCTTATGTCTTCAAATGTTTTTGCAAGTGTATTCTTTCTTTCCTGTAAGCATTTGTGATTATTGGTCTGGCCTGTTGATATATAACCCCCGGATTTAGAGAAAACAGATTTCAGAAAACAATAATGTGCATCGTTGCATTTGTAGCAAGTGCGGTATGAAAATTAATTAGTCTTTGCTTCAATGAGAACTCGGATCCTAAAAAGGAATCCACATGGGGAGAGAGAGAGAGATGAAGAAAACATTGAAGTTAGCATATTGAAATTCAACAATTGATGCCAAAAGACTAAACATCAAATGCTCTCGTGCTACATAAGGAGCTCGAAAACCTTTAAACTTACAAACTTCCTGGGGACTCTTTTACAACTACATTCAATTAAGAAAGGACTCACAGGAAAGTAGAAACCCAACCCTCAAAAGTATAATTTATAAACCCCCAAAGGCCAACTTTTACCGCATCCCTTCATTTCCCTTCGTGCTGTGTTTTCCTCTGAATTTCCTGGCCAACTTCCTTGGTCTTCTGTCCAGCATAACCGGCCATGTCCTGTATTCGCCTCTTAGCCTGGTCCAACTGCTCAGGCACGGCCTGACCGGCCTGCCGGAAATAGTTCACGAACCATGACAACGATGTAAGTCCGGTGAGTCCGAACGCACCAGATGCCAAGAATGAAGTCACAGCAAAGGCTAGGACAAGAGCAGCAGGAACGAGAACGGGACTAAACAACAAGAAAAGTGGGGTGGTGATTGCAAGTCCGATGAGAGTTCCGACGAGTGTTATACCTGCAAGTGCTAGAAGACCACCGCCAACCGGAAGCATGGTGATCACAGCCAGAACTTTTGAAGCTGGTGGGCCTCTCTGCTGTTGAGGACCACCCTTGATGCCACCTTCATAGCGGTGTTGTGTGTGAAACACTTGATGTGGTTGTGAACGATCAGCCATTGTTGGTGATACAACTTCAAAGCTTGTAGAATTCAGATGAAAAAGAGAAAGATGGGAGAACACTGAACACAGAGGAGGTGTGAGAGATAGGTGTGGTGGTGGAGCTTTAAAGAAGAGGTGGTGCATGCAACATGCTGACACGTAAGTGTTGAGATGGTGAGCTAAGGCTTTGCATGAGAAACAATTCCAGTGTCTTTTAGGAGCAGAACCTGAAATTTTTCCTAAAGGATTTTGAAAAAAAATGAGGTGGCTTCAGAGGAGGGTATCATTGTTGACACATCGCCATTTTCAGGTCTAAACAATTTGTCGTCTTGTTCCTTTGGTTTCACATGAACTGCCATTGGTAATCAACCAAATGCACCTTTTAACAGGAAGCTGCAATATTATTGCAATGAAGTAGATAAGATCTAATTTAGGAGGTCTTAGTGTACAAGGATCCTTAATACTTCTTTTACGTTCGCTTGATTTCTCGACAACGCTGCCTCACTTTTGAGCAATATTTAGTTTAAAGATGCATTAACGGCAGCATTCCACAACTTGGGCATTGCATTGATTCCTTGAAAGCTTTCCAGATGCTCATAGCCCAATTCAAAGCCTGTATGTGGAGCGTATGCCACTTTAGTTTTTAATATCTTGAAAGCTTCATCTTCCCCTGTTTGGGCAACTACCCTTGTGATGTGGGGTTATGGATCAAGGTTGAGTAATATTGTGTTATGAGCCCACTAACCCAATTCTGGACCTTACAATCACTAACATCAAAACTCTTACACTTGATTTTCTTGATTAAAAATCTCAATTAATTGATTATTGAATTAAAATCAACTGAATTCGACTAGTATTTTAATAAAAATATTATTTAGATTAAAATGCGTACTAATTAAAATTCAATAAGAGAAAAATGCTGAATGTTATAAAGATTGAATTAAAATACTTACTATTATTATAACTTACCATTGGCTAAACAAGAAAAAAAGGTGAATTAATAATTTGTAAAAATTGAATCAAAGTTTAAGAACTTAACATAATTTGAATAAATGTATCTTAAATATATTATGATCCAATTATTAAAAAAAGGAAATATTCTTTACAGGATAAAAATATGAATTTTGTATTTTATAAAAATTAATCACGTCATTATTAAAAATTGGAATTAAATCTTCTATTCCGGTTATAGAGTGTATCATATGTTAAGAATTACTCACAATAACAGCCCTAAAAACTAGGGTTAGCAGTTAGCAGTTAGCAGTTAGCAGCATAAGCGAGAGGGACAAGAGGCGGCAATCGCATAAGTGCGTAAAAAGTAGAGGAAGGGGGGGCATGTGGTAAGGTAGGTCCAGTGGGCCTTTGAGCAGAGAACATCTCCCAATCAATCAATCAATCAAATCAAATCAATCAAAGTTAAAAAGATTGTTGCAACCTTTGTATTGTTTTGTATTGGAACAGAGCTGTCTTTGGTCGTGACCGGGACTTTGTTTGATGGGTCAGTTAATTTTTGGGCGGCTGGGGATGAGGGTGCCCCTAAATTCGACTCAAAAAGATACCTAGCTGCTACTGCATTTATAATATTTTGCTCTTATATTATTTAATTTAATTTATATATTTACGTGAATCTCGTATATTTAAATATATAGATAAGATTTAACCAAAAAAAATATACCAAAACAGAAGACTAATACCTTCTTTTCATTTGTTCATAACCAATTATTTCCCTTCCTTTTCTTTTTTCTTTTTTTTAACCTTTGAAGGCTAGCCTCTCATTTCTTAGTGAAAGGGAAATCCATAGGCACTATCCTAAGGCAATTACAATGGATTGAATGATCATCTTGTTGTTCAAGAAAAGAAACATGTTCGGGCAAATAGACATGACGATGTGACCCAATCATGAAGACTTATGGAATAGAAACACTTCGCTAGACTATATAGACCAGGCCGCCCCACCCCCCCCGGATTATGACCTGATAACTCCGCACCCTTTATTCCTCTGTATCCGCTCGTGCGCGTGCTTTGTTTGTGCATGCCCATCTCAGACACATCTTTACCAATCTTTCTTGTCATCAACTCATCTTTTCTCTTTAGTTCAATGAAAGTTAATAGCTTTATTCACTTACACATCTCATATATGTATGATACTCACATTTCTCTCTTTTTCCTTGTGATTTATAAATGGGTTTTGAATAAATTCTATTAACGACTGCCGTAGTCACATACTTGAATTTGCAGCTTTGATTTAACGGCTTAGCTAGTTTTAAGGAGGATTTTGACAAGCTAGTTACATAGCACGTGACAGTGACCTGGAGGGAGGGAGTTATTAATAACTGCAACCTCTAGTGAAGAAGAGATGGGATAGATATTCCAGGAGGATGAGAAACTTATGGCCACGGATATTGGATATAGTGAAAAAATCCAAGTAAGATACTCCATGCCATTTTGTTTCTGTAGGTGCAAGTACCCCTCACATGGGAAAACAATTCCTCTTGTTTCCTACAACTCTAGGTGCCTGTACATCTTCACTGTTATAGAAAATGACAGTGGCACTTTATAATTGGAGAGTCCTTCAGAATTCACAAGAATTTATCAGCCCATAGGGTTAAAGGAAATTGGAGTTGTTACTGAAAGTCCACAAAGCTGCAGTGTTAGTTCTTTACGTCTATCAAAAGACAGTATTGTTGAATCTAGTCAAGTTGTTGCGAGCTTTTAGGTTGACGTAGAAAAAAGTTCGAAAAAAGGCACGACCATTTTCACTTGTTCACACTTAGGCTCTATAGACTCAGTGGTCGTGGTCACCTTGTTCTATAACAAGTTAAGAGGAAATGTCAACCTGAATCTAACATGAACAGTAAGTAGAACAGGAACAGGTAAATTAACACGATGTTTTCTAGTTGCAAAACTCATGAGCAGTAAGATTCAACCAACATAAGCAGCTGTTGAAACTAGGGGGATACGATGCTAGCTATGTAACAGACATCTTGTTATTCAAAGAAGACCTTGTTAGATATGGAAAGGGTTAGCATTTCATAATATAATATAAACCGAATCAAATGTGTGTAAAAAATTGAAGACGTGAGCAGTTTTAACCGATCCCTTTTGCATTTAATTCACTTGTGACATTGTAACAAACGAAATGGAGAATCATCCCTTGCATATACAAACACATGGTATCAATTATATACCTTTCTTTCAGATTCAGAGATTTATTTTCTGAATGCTATATTATTTATTTACGTATAAGACTCGAGATCAAGTCTGTACAACTTTTCGATATAATAACAAGTTGATAAAATAAGCTTTATATTTTGGTTTTAAATAAGATGAACGTAGCTAGTACAAATTCCATCAAACTTTAGCTAGGTCGGCTAGAATATATGCTGATTAATCTGACGTTATCTTTGGAACCGCATATGATTGATTGCATTATGATATTGTAGAAAGCTAAACCACAATTGGGTGGTTTATAACCAATCAGCTGCTAATGCTCGGTAGTATCGTAAAATATTTGAAGTCGGCAGGAACATAAAATGCACTCAAGGCATGCATTATTTGGTCTAAACATAGAATAATTGTTGGTTTTTGAACTGAATCGAGTAATCATTAAAGAGTCAGTAGTGCGGCATCTTTCTATAATGTGGTATTAATAGAGCTTGAAACTCCTGTAAAAGAAGCGCTTCAGAGTCTGCTTGTAAGCAAGGGAAAGAAATAGATTTCTGGCATAAAATTGTTTTTGTACATAAAATCCTAGTAATAACACAAGTCTCTAAAACAGAAAATAAATGCAGATAGATATGTACTGAAAAACACCTTATTTCAGAGTTCTTGCCTAGAGAAGTACAGTCTTACAGGCTAGCAGTAGGGGAGGATCCATTCAAGATAGGATATATAGTGATTTACCCAATGATAAGGAAAACTGTCTTCTGCATAAGAATTAAGAAACCCTAAAAGGGTATTCTGCTAATTAATGATAATGCTAGGTACAAATGCAATTACAGGTGCTTGCAGATCGGCTACTGAAAGTTGCTACCATCTCCTGTGTCTTGGCCACCACCATAAGGGTCATTGTTCCAGGGAGAAGGGTAATAGAAACCAAGGTTTTGATCGTACGAACCTCCTCCTCCATGATTCGTCCTTCTTCCCAACTGAGAGGGTTGTGGCATTTCGTTGCAGGCATAGCGGACCAAGTCAGCATTTGTAGCATCCAATTCCTTTTGGAGTCTCATAACCTGCCTTTGGAGGACTGAGATGGCACCAACACAGCCATATACAGGATCTTTCATCCTTGCTTCAGCTTCATATGCAAGAGAGTTCACGGCATCTTCTCTTTGGTGGGGAAGTACTTCATTCAGAAGCTTGCTGACATTGCTTGCTCCAAATATCTTGTGAACATTGGCAAACTTCTGAGGCTCTTCCGGTGGGAAATACGGTGCAAATATGCAATCTGGCATGCATTTCCTCCTCAAGAACTTGCAAGCAGCACATGGGGAATTGGAGTAACTAGAAGAAGCCATCTACTATTTATGCTAGCTGCAAAAGATCCAAACCAATAGTTTCGTTTCCCACATTCTCTTTTCCTAAAAATGGAATATTAAAGAACTCAGCTTTATACGATTATTTCAGCTATTCCTTGATAGAATTATCAAGAAACGTTATGAATTTCAAGTTGGTATAGGAAACTTTGTTTCTCTTTATTGTATGCTTCGAAGTGTATTTACACTTTGGACTATTGGACACAGTTTAGCACCGCAGACACAGGTAGTACTTTTCATGAAGCATACAAACCTCCCACCTCCTTTTCAAACTTCTTTTACTTTTTTGGCCTGCAAAGCAGCCTTTCTTGAATTTAATGCTACTATTTGAACCTGTACATATTTTTGTTTCTTGAAATTTACTTGGAAACCTATATATAGTCACACACTCACAAACAAACAACAAAAACAAAGAGCATAGAATACAAAAACAATATACTGATAACACGTCTCAGTCCTGTGGTAGGATTCTTGCTTGGTCAAATAGTTTTGTAACTTCAAACAATAGTCTTCTCACTCTATTTTTTTCTGTCACTCTCCTTCTCTCCTATATCCAAATTTTGATTCCTAGGCCCTTCTGCAGTATTGCTACATGATTGATTTGATCATTGATGTGAGCAGTGGGATCTATCTGGTGCAATTTCAATCTTCACTGTTAATCTTTTCTCAAGAGAAGCAAAGAAATCATAGTGGTAAATTAGAAGTAAAAGATCCATAGAACAGAACCATTGATCAACTCTTGTTATACTGATGGAGTTTTATCCAAAAATAGATGAGAAAAAAGTAAAATTGGAGTCATATAGGAAGTTTATAACTTACCTTCTCCAGATAGGGTTCTTTGATCAGGAGAACTGGGGAATATACCTATCCCTTTGTGTAGACTCTTTCAAGATCTATAGGTTGCTAGTCCCCAGGAAAAACACACTATGCACCCCACTGAGAAAAGTTACTTATTATCAGTTATGCGAGAATTCAAAGAGTAAACCCTAACTGCAGGAGACACAGAGAGAAACCTGCAAATACAGTGAAAAAAGGTGAGGAAAGATTAGAGAAGAAAAAGGCAGGCAAAGAGCATTTTGATGAAGGGGAGTGGAAAGCAAAAGACAAGTGCAATAAATGGGGCAACAAGTAAAAGGATGACTATGACACTGCTAGTTATAATAATATCAAACACTATTCAAGAACTTGGGCAATTAGCTTAAATTATGATAAATATATATATATATATTATAATCATTAAAATCCCTATGCCCATAACTCTAATACCATAAATATATGCAGATATGAATCCCAAAAATGCACTCAGAGGGAATCATTTCATTTTGGTTGACCAGAACTTCTGTAACTATACAGTATACAAGATGAATTTGGGATAAAGATGCGAATTGCAGACAACAGCATACATACATGATGAGCTTATAAATGATTCAAAGTGACTCCAAGACTCAGTAGATCAACTCTGTTGAATCCATATGAACAAAATTAGATTAAAAATGATAAAATCCAATTTGCAGCTCTCAGTTGTTAAATAGACCTTCGATTTTCTGCATAATGAGCTACCACAGAAGTTTCCGTCATAGAAAAATTCAACGAGAAAGAAACAAGGCTGAGAATAGTAAAAGATTGCCAGGATCTATACACTTGCTGATTTATTACAATTAAACAACATTAGAATTTTTTTATACACACATAAAAACACGTCTTTTCTTGGAGCAGTAAACGTCGTTTTACAATCGTACCAATGAATAGTATTATAATACATGAAACGTCACAAGGAGAATAACCATATCTTTCAGACCCTTTATTTGCTTGTCTACACGTACAGAACGAATGATTCACAAACATTTTTATGCCATCGCAAACCAGTCTATTGAGCACTTGTAGCGATGTACTGCTCTAAATTATTAAAGGAACACAACTTAGATAAAGCTATATTGATGCAGTACTCAATAAAGGGATACAGAAAATTTTGAAAGAGAAGAGGAAGGGGACAGATATGGAGGAAATTTAGGAAAAGTATGTGAAACATAGGAGAAAAGGAAAGGACATTATTTGGCATACAAGAAATCTTATTTACTACCTTAAAGTATTATGACAAGGAAACAAATTATCAAAATCCCATCAATCAAATTCTCTAAATAATATTTTTAAGTGATTCATGTAATATACAGATCCACATAAGTGCCCAAATAAGCAAAGACAATGAAATAGATATGGAGTAATATTATAGTTATAAAGGGAAAGGGCTATTAATTGATTCATACTAATAGTTTATGTCTTTCTCCAAAAGTGGGATGCTATGACTATTTACTTTTCCATGACATCAGAAAGTATATACACTTGCTAACTTTGAATGCCCTTCCAAAGGTTGCAACTCATTCATAAGATATTGTCTCTAAACTAATCCAATGTGGACATTGTTGACAACTTAAACACAGTACTAAAGTTAAATCACATGCTAATATATATTCTATAGTAATAACCTCAATAATGCTACTAAAGGAAAGCAAAGAATTCTTTATGAATTGTTATATAGGTATTTTGTAATAAATTATTACGAGATCCACGGCGAATCATAGTCTTGCATATGATATGCTCTTCAATAGTATAACTTACTCGATCATTAGATGAGACTAAGCCAACAATTATGGGTATGTTCTTGTTAAACTACCTTAAATAGGATTCTCATCGAGTCTATTGTTTTATATAATAAACTATTTAACTTCTAGTATTGCAAAGGAAACGTAATAAAAAGGTAGCTTCTTTTTCTAACCCTTGATGAACATCTGAAATCAGACTCTCTTAACTTCTATTATTGATTTGAACAATGAAAATAGAAGAAAGCTGCAAATTCTGAAACTCGAACTATTAGACTCAATTATTGCAAACAGTTTATCAGGTTACACACAGTACAATTCTAAACTGAAATATCATCTGTTATATAAGGATATGTATTAATAAAATGATATGAAGGGGTTGGCCCCCTCATATTTCACTTCTCAGATGTAGCTTTTCATCTTATCTTTTCCTACCTGACAAATGTGACAACTTGCACGTACCCTAAACTCAATTTCCACATCTCCTCCTCAATTCTGCTAAAACGTGATTTGAAGGGCTATTGCTGACAATAGAGAACAAACTTGATGATCAGAAATGTGAGGTCATCTACTTTCTGCAAACAAAAACATTTTTTTTTGACACAAAAGTAGATTCAAATGAATCAGAACCATAAAAAATTAACATATGAATATGCAAACTTGACGAATTTATGAACTAATGGAATACACAGAAGAAAAGGTTGCAGGAAATTGACCATGTAATACATATCCCAAACAACTCATGTATGTTTATAATCATGTGTTGGTAACCATATACACTTAGCAACGTTCTGATTAATAATATTGGTTATTAGTTACTTGTCATGAAATTAGTAAAAAATAAGTGAAGTTCTTCATAACAAATTATAAATATTTCTGAAATTCTAAATTATTAATTAAAAAGACATTATTTAAGGACAACTCTTAATTTTTAGGATCAATTATGCATTATAGTTTTCAAAATCAGTATCTTATTTATATTAGATAAAAAATGAAATCAAAAGTTTATGAGAAATCATGTGATTTGAATTCTCATTTTTCAAATTAATTTTTAAAGTGGAATAATGTATGGTGTAGAGTTGATGATAATAGCATAAGCATATTTTGTATCTCTTCCATGATCAATCATAGGTACATGAATCTACTTTTTGATAACCCTATATCATATACAGACGCGTGCATGAGAACAAACATGCCCTCTTCACTTTTTATTCGTTTTTTAAGACAAAAAGTTATATGAATAGATCATATAAGAACAATAGCCCACCTTCCCCAGTTCCCAATCTTTCTTTATCGACTTGATGCCACGGGGAAGGTTGCTTAAAAGTCATCAAGAAAAGAAATATAGAGATTCCATACCTACTATATCTGCATTACTCAAATCAAAATCTTAATCTAAATCCAAGATAGCGTCTGTTTAGATTTCCTTTGTTAATTTCACAATCTGAGACAATACGCATAGTTTGTAACTTTGTTCTAGGATGGGGACTACATTTCTGTATATTTCTCATTCATTGGTACCTACTAGGCTTTTCGTTTAACACTCAACTACTGATTTGAGTTCATGATTGGCCCTTGAGAGGAAAGTTTTGAAATATGCAACAAAAGAAGAATATTTGAAAGATTTGAGTTTAACTATGATTGGCCCTTGAGAGGAAAGTTTGGAAAAGGAAATAAAACAAGAATATTTAAAGGAGACGTATGGAATTAATGATTTGAGAGGCCATTATTTGTTGATGAAGGGTACAAGGCTAATGTATATCCAATTATTCATCACTCATTCATTCTTTTACAATTCATGTATACATGAACACTTCATCATATGTATTGCATTTTCAACTTCTAAAAATTTTGTTAAATAGATAGTCATCCTTATTTTATGCTCTTGGTTATTTATTCATGTTCTTCTTATATTTCAGAAATTCAAACTCCTGAACCAAAACTATTTAACATACATGAACATCATATCATTTTAGTTAAGACTAGAAGACAAATTATCCCTGTTTGATAAGAATTATGAATTTCACTCAGTTACCCTTTGAACTATAAGTATGTACACACAAGGACTTAATCTTATTTTCTGTTTGAAAGTATATGCCTATTCAGAGTTGAAACCCAAAAAGGGGCACAAGTGATAAGTGAGCTCTTGATCCCAACCTCACATCAGTGAAAGAAAGCCCTTTATGTCGCAAAAGATGCTGATGTTTTGACATTGAAGTCAATGTAAAGTGTGATATGGAACAATGAACGGTCTCAAAACGACTTGGTACGCTTATCATCATTACATGGGGTATCGGACAAGATTGAGAAAGTCAAGAATAAGACCAAGTAACTTGCAGATCCATCTGGATTAGAAAAAGACCGCTATCTGATATTTAAAAAGTTAATCATGAAACCTGAAATTTTGGCCACCCCCCTATAAATCTCTAGGCCTAGGTTACAAGCTGTTGAACCAATGGAAATTTTTGGCGTGCAACGAGACTTTGTCTTAATTATTCCAAGTAAACGAACTCGTTAAGGTCGTGATGTTGAGGTCCTCGAATCATCCTAAATTGTTTGAAGAAAAAAAAAGCGTGCATCCGAATAGAGTTTGTGCTTTGAAGTCTTTCAAGATTTGAGTAAAAGTCCACTACAAAGATACATATCTTGACAAGTTATAAGCTAATGTAGTTCCAAAATCCGGAGAACATATCTCCCTTTTTGTCTTTGCAGAAGTATATGTTTTAAAAGTTTTCCATTTTGAAAATTAGATTCTTTTGTTACTAATTCAAATCATATACCCAATCCCAAGACTAAAGGAGTGCTTGGCTGATAAGTTTGGGAAGAAGTTAATGGGTAAGGAATGAAAAATGAGTGGTTGGTTGTTAATTATCATTACATGGGTAATAGTTTGATATCTCACTTTTAAGGAACGCCTCGTACTCTCTATTTAATAGAGGAATGAAACTCATCCTTAGTAATAGCTTTTTTTAAAAAATATTTT
>JAOQMM010000008.1:8005458-8018265 GCA_027563515.1 Erythroxylum platyclados | reverse complement strand
GAAAATTACAAAAGAACTAAGGGGCCGTTTGGTTCCACTTCTGTTTTTATGGGCCAGACTGGCTAGGTCGGGCCACAAATGTCATTCCTACTCTTCAATGTTTTAAAAATCGAACCAGACATTGAATCGGTTGAAGTAAAGGTTTAAGGTCTAAAGATTTAATCGGTATTAAACCACTATAAAACCAGTATATAATAAATAAGAAATAAAAATTATAAAAATAAAATATTTATTAAAATAAAAAATACACAATATTTATTATTATATAATAAATTAATAATAAATCTAATCTAATTATTTGTCACAAAAATCCTCAAATTGAACTATCGATGTGCTTTCACATTATTACTTAAATCTCAAATGTTAATTCAAAAAATATTTAGCTATAGAAAAAAAATATTTCAAGTTGTAGATTTAACGAAATTACAAATACAACATTAATAGTTGGTAATGGGAAATGAAACCACGGTGCAATACAAACAATTATGGTGGAGGTAAGGTTATTTAATTAATTATGGATAATAGATGTAAACCAAGAGTTTATGCCATTATCCATTAAGCCAATAACCAAATCCAGCACAACCTTGGAAGTTATTACTCAGCAAAAAACTTCTTCTCTATTTCCAAGCCATTTGTTTTTGAAGTTGAACATTTCTCTTCTCCATTTCCAAGTCTTCTCAATTTTCATACTTTTCTTCTGTATCTTTATCTCTAGGTAACTAGTTTAATATCAGATTCTCCACTTTTAACTTCCTCATCTTTCTGTTTGACTAAATTTCACAACTTTCGTTGGGTAGTCCTTATGGATAGGATTCCAAAAGGAGCCAATTTAAAGACTGAGATACTACTATGTCAAGAATTTGGAGGCAGTTGTAGGCAGATGGATGAGTATTCGTTCTCTGGCCCCTTTTTGTTTCTTAGTTTTTAAGCCTGAATTTATGATTTTGCTTTTTGGGTTGTGAATCCTTATGATTTGGCTAGTTCGGGTGTCGAAAAAGAGGAAGAAGAATATGGTTCTTCATTGTTCAGAGGAAACCGACTGGTTTATTATTTAACTGGTAAATCGATTGGTTTTTATTCACAGCAGTTAAAAGTAAAAGTCGGATCAGAAATCGGTCCTGTTTGTATTTAATTCTGTCGAACCGACTGGTCTGGTCTAGTTTTTATATCATTAGTACTCTTAGTAAGGTCTTTGAGCAAACCCCAAGTGAGATTTCTGAGGCCTTACATCAATAATGCTCCCATAATGAGTCATAAGAAGGTTTTAAAATTGTTAAGAGGAGGAAATATGGGCATAAGACTAAGGGTAAGGTCCCTAATTCTATAAGTAATGTCCATATTTTCTTGGAACATAATGGAGATAAACAACCTCAAAAAGTAGTTAATCGTCGTTGATTACATTAACTTACTTAAAACCAATGCTTTTTTGGCCTTTTGGAGACTAAATTAAGAGCAAAGAATTATGCTAACCTATGGTTATTCAAGAATAAATGGGATCTAATCACTAATTGTGGTTAGCAACCATCCAGGTCGAATTGCAGTTATTTATGATCCTAATTTGTTTAAAGCCATAAACTTCTTTACATGAATTTAAAGCATCCACCTATTAGTTGATCTCTTAGGAGTTGGTAGAGATTGTGTGTCATTGATATATGCTTCTAATTTTGCCTACCAAAGATCATTATTGTGGAAGGAGCTTATATTACTAAAGAATTAAGTTAAAGGAGCTTATATTACTAAAGAATTAAGTTAAGGATCCTTGCTTCTATTAGGAGACTTTAACTACACCATACTAGCTTCTGAATTTAAAGGTACTAAATGTAAGAACAAATCTCGCAAGGAATTTAGATCTTTCCTATTAAGCTTGGACATTAATAACCTTAAATTGGAAGGTTACTTCTTTACCTGTATTAATAGATAAGAAGGGACTTGGTTCATATAGAAAAAACTTGATAAGGGAATGGTTATTGAATCTTCAAAATAGTAGAGCTAATTTCAAACAATAGTCTTTGTTTTGGCCATTCTCTAATTGAGATCCCATATTTGATTAAGGACCAAAAAAGGACTTATCTATTCAGATTCTTCAATTATTTATAGTTTCTTGGATGCTATAGCTAAAGACTAGGAGCAAATGTTCAAGGTTATGCATCTTACATTACAAAAAAGGCTATCACCAAAGCTAGGGAGATTCTTCTTAGGAGGCAATAAGAGTTGTATGATTCTCTAAAGGATGTTACTAAAAATTGTTGGAAAAATAACATTATATAAATGCTTTAGAGGATCATAACTGTTTAATCATACATAAATCCAAAGTATTATGGCTTAAGGATGGTGACCTTAATTTTAAATTCTTTCATTTCTCCCTTCTGGCCAGAAGAAATAGAAACATAATTTATTCATTAATAAATAAAGATGGTGTGGAGGTCATTGACCAAAATGAGTTACTAAATCATGTCAAAGATTACTTTTAGATTATTTTGGGAACTTTCAGTTTTTATAACCCTTAACCTTATCCATTATTGAGTTTGTCCCAAAGTTAATCTCCAGTCACCATAATGAACTATTGGTCAAACTTGCCTCTTGGGATGAGATTAAGAGGGTGGTCTTCAAGATTAAGAAGGTGGTCTTCAATCTTAACCCAATAAGACCCTGTGAATATATAGGTTCAACGGTTATTTCTATCAGAAATCTTGGGACTAGCTTTAAAGGTATGTATATGAAGCAGTTATAGAGTTCTTTTCCAACTTTAAGATGCTCAGGGCCTGGAATAAAACACATTTTTGTTTAGTGCCTAAGACTACCAACCCTACATTATTAAAGGAATACTAACCCATATCTTATTGTAAAATCTTTTAAAAGATCATTTCTAAAGTTCTTATTAATAAACTCAAACTAGTCTTACTAGATATAGTGAATCAAGTTCAAGCATCTTTCAATGAGGGAAAAAAATTAGGGATAATGTATTGATTGCATAAGACCATTCAAGAATTATCATTTAAGGGGATCAAACAAGAATTATGCTTTGAAAAATGAAATTCATAAGGCATTTCACATTGCAGATTAGAGGTTTATCATTTACTCTTTAAGGATACTAAGTTTTTTAGAGATATTCATCTTTTATATTAACTAGTGAATTTATACAATCACCTTTAGTGCACTTATAAATAGGCAAGCCTCTAACATCTTTAAGGGGGCTAGAATAATTAGGTGAGAGGATCCCCTATCTCCTTATCTATTCACAACCTGCATTGACATCCTCTTAAAGATTGTCCAACTTATTCTTAGTAATGAGAGAGGTTATAGATTTCATAAAAAATGTGCCAAACATATTACTCTTTTAGCCTTTGTAGATGACCTCTTCTCATTCTGTAAGGCTAATCTTGCTTCTGTTTCTTGCCTAATGAAGTCTATGGAGCAATTTAATTGCCTCTTAGATGATAAGGTTTAATTTAAAGCAATTTAATTACTCTAGATTTATTTCAATTTTAATTATTTGTTACAATTGACTTTGTACGCTTATAGATTTAGTAAATCAATAACCATAAGTATGTGGACTCTAGCTCCAATGCCTTTACAGACTTTGATAATTTTGATCTAATAATCGAAGGAATACAAAGTCTAGTTCCAATTCTTTAACAAAATTTTGATAATTTTGACCTAACAATCGTAGGCATATTAAAATGAAACCTATATCTCAAATATCTTAATAAAATTTTGATAATTTCAACAATAAAAGAGATGGTCTTGACCTAAATTTTCATTAAAATTTTAATTTAAACTCTAACGTTTAATAATGTTTAAAAATATTTACAGCGTTACAAAAACCATTCTATTAAACCTTGAATTGACGTAACCCTAAACTACAATTTATATTCTATCCAAAAAATATACCTCTCATTTTTTATTTAAAAATGGGGCCTATATTACTGGTTGAGCATTTAAAATAATGTAATTCTAGAATATACTATCCTTCTATAAGTTTTAGTTTCCTCTATTCTATCTATCAAGCAATCTTAGCCTAGTTTTTGATTACTTTAATCTAATAAATATCCCCCTTTTCCAATTCGAGTTATTCTTGAAGTTTACATCCAAACAACCTTTATAATGTGATAATTCTTAATCTGCTTGAAATTCCAATCTACATTATTTATCTTTCATCCTTTTTGTGGGGATGAGATGCATAGATAACATGGATCTGATTATTAGATTCTAGCCTCCAGATTTGGTTTTTGTTTAAGTGTATGAGTTGAGATTAATAGCTCTGTTGTCTTACAAGCAATATCATCCTCAATAGTAGAGAGATTTCATGGCTGCTGGTTCAAGCCACTATTGATAAAGACATTTCTTGCTGCGATCAACGACAGCTTCATATGTTGATGACAACAAATGGAACAAGGATCATCGACGGAGTGACAAGCTCTATGACAACGACAAGGTGGAGGTGACTGGTGCTTTTTAGACGGGCAGTTAGGTTTCTAAGTTGATGGCAACCTTATTTCAATGTGGGTTTAACATTTGTTGAACTTAGATTAGCCTCTTCGGCTAGTGAAAAAAGGAAACCAAAAATTATAGATCAATAGTATATTCTAGAATTAAATAATTTTAAATGTTGATAATATAGGTCTCACTTTTAAAATTAAAAAAAATAATTAAGAAAGTTTCTGAGGCAGACATATTCTTCTTTTGGTGACTCAACCGGAGTTGCACACCTTTACGAGATTGGATTCAAGTCTCTAAGAGCCCATTACTCCTTGGCAAGCTATCTTTTTGCTTCTTGCTCCCTTTATGCTACTCGACATAAGGTTTCTAATAATCTGTACATGTATGTCTTCAATTCTTGATATTGCTCCATATTACTACTGTAATTGAATGCCTACTATTAGCAGTTTTTAGGTCAAAAGAATGTGATTATACCCAAGATGCCTCGTTTGTATCCCAGTATCTTAATCTAACCTCTAATTCTTTATCATTTCAGCACTACAGGTGTGCTGGACATGGTTCATCAGCATCAGTTCTCTAGAGAGTTGGACAATGAAACATATAATTCCCCTGCTTCCGTTTCCTCTAATTTGAACAATCTTCAATTCCTCTCTAGCCATACGTCATGGATTATAATAGATAATGCCACTTTAAAGACTATCCAGTCTCCTTATTTCCACTTCTGGTTGTTACAATACCATTTGATTAGAGCTGCCCATGTCCTTATTGCAAATGAATGACATAGGCTTAGAATTACTTCCCATATTCTATAGGAAACCTCCTTTTATATATGTTGACTTGCCTGCATTTAGATATGTGAGAAGTGTTTCTTCTTAAGCAACATATCAACTAATATTAGGATTACTTATAATGGAAAAAAATTTTCAATTTGGATGATCTTGTCACATTCTGAATATTAATGTGCAAGCAGGAATAAATTAAAAATGATTGATGATTCTATTGCTAAAATTTAAAATAAATTTAAAATTTTGAATAAGTCTATTCTAAAACTTAAAAACTTCTTTAAGATGTTTTCTAAAAGTTTTTATTTGAATGTGATGAAGAACCTACAAATTGATATATGCATAAGGTGGAAGTCTACCTATATTACGATCAATCGTGCTTTGTATTATAAGCATGTTTTGATTCATTGGGCACCATTAGATAAAGATTTCTTTGATATTTTATTAATTAATGAGATATGACATAAAATACTTCGCAAGTTATTGAAAGTATTTTATGTCATGGCATTATTCTTTCTTGTCCAAATTATCCAACATATAATATTTACTTTAAAGGTGTATGGATAATTCAAAACATCTTAAAGATGTTACAAAAAACCCTTCTCCATTTATGACTAGTATGATTTATGAGATGCATAAGAAATTTGACAAGTATTGGTTAAAGTACTAATTGTTATTGTCTTGTATTGTTGTTTTAGTCCCTTAATACAAATTAGCTTATCTTCACTTTTATTACTATATATAAGAGTTCTTAAGAATATAATTACAAAAAGTATTTGAAGCCAATGTTCCATCCTAAACTTTAACAATCTGAATTAGATATTTATTTGAAAGAGTATATTATGGATCCAAATAGCAACATCAATATATTAGAATACTATAATGTGACTTTAAAAAGATTTTATATATTGGATATGATGGGTAGAGATGTTTTGGCTATTTTTATTTTTATTGTGCCTTCAGAATCCGCATTTAGTTTGGCTAAAAAATGGTAAAGTCTATCTCATAGTTTGGTCAAACCAAATATAGTAAAATCTCTCATTACATTGAGAGTTAGATGAATGCAAAAAGGACTTATTCTAAGTAATTTATTTCACATAAATAGTTATGATTTTTATTTATATGTTTAAATTATTTATTTTATTTTAATTAGTTATTAAAATGATGATTCTTCTTAGATCGACAATGATAAAGAGAAAGGTGATAATATTGAAGAACTTTAGCTTAGTTTATAATGGATTTTATTAAAAGGTTATTTTAGAATGAGTTTACGGTTATTTTCATTTCATAAATGTTTATTTATTTTTATTCAAATTTAATGTGATTTTAAATGCTAAGACATAAATCAATATAAGTTTGTTACAATTACACTTTATATAATTATTAAAATTTTTAAAAGGTATGGACTTCTTAGTTAGGTTCAAATTTTAATCTTTTATAAGAGATCATATTTGGATTTGTCATTAAGCTTATTTCATAGGTCAAGTTAAACTTTAGTTAAACCTAATCCAGCCTAACCTATGTGTAAGCTTAAGTTAAACTTTCATAAAAATCTTATGGTCAAAAATGCTCCTTTTACCTAATTTTGACCTAACAATTGTTTATAATTGTTCTTGGACATAAGGCGTATTAACCTATTGATTATTTCTTTAGATAGGGATAAGTTTTTATCATTGAGCTAAGGAGTTGAGGTGACTCCTCCTAGACAAGATGATTTTTAGCATGCAGGTTTTCGCTCCAAATATGAGTCACCTCTAATTCATCGGGCTTTTGACTTTGTATCTTCCATACTTGATAACATCTTTAATGTGATACAAACTTGACCAATTTAGGATAATTTATTTTACGAATTTTTCCTCTCTAAAAATTGTGAAGATTAGACCTCCACTTTATATATCTTGAGATTTGGTTTTGTAGGCATTTAGTGTTTTTTTAAGAATAAACCCTCTTATAGGCATTTAGTTGCCTAACCTTTTATTAGTACGCTTAAAAAAATGTTTATGCTTCTGACATCCTAGGTTCCTTAACTATGTCAAGTTCAAAACAAAGTTAAAATTTTTTGTCTTAACGGTTGTATGCTTATAGCTTTGGACTCAATAATTTCAACTCTATTGGAATCAAAACTTCCAACTCCAAAGGCAAGACTAGAGGGGTGGTCTCAAAAAGGGTTTCTCAGTGTTATTCGATAAGCCCATAATATATTTAAATTTCTTTATCCTAAGTTCTTTTAGCATCCTCGATATATTTTTTTATAAAACTCTTCAAAGGCCCTAGTATCAAATTGTGTCATGATGTCTATGGTTATTATTAATAAAATTCCATACGTGTTTATAATGTTTTTCCTTAGGAACACTTTAATTATGATATGTGTGTATCCTATCAAAACAATAATAAAGATTATTAGGTAAATGCACTTATCATTCTTGTAGTATAGCTTAAGTGGATACTAATATCGATCTCATAAGGACTATAAGTATTACTACTAACTATCTTTTTATTATCTAATTTAACAAAAAGAATGATTGAATTAAAAGGAATAATTAACTAAACTGATCTAAAATACCAAACCAAAGCAATGAAATAAAATTAAAGAAACTAACAGATAAATAAGATCAACGTAAAAATCTCCCAAGAACCTTTCTGTGTTTAGATTTATCTTGATTCAATGATTAAGCTTAGTTTATTAGACTAGTAGAAATTTTAATATTACAAACCATATTCTTTCTCAAAACATACAGTCTATATCTTTAAGTTGATTAATTGAAATCTCTTTTTAATCAAAATCCCTAAGAATGCATTAACTAGTTATATGAATTTTCATAATAGATCTGACTTTAAGTTAAAAGATTTGGATAGTCCTATCTTTATGATTCTACGCAACTCTTATTATTTATGCCACAATCTATTCATAGATATGATTTTTCAATCGCTATATATGAAATCTAAAATTAAATCAAAATGCTAGTATATTTCAATTTAACACAAGATATAATGTTAATTAATTGACAATAAAACTTGGATCTTTCATTAAAATCAAAAAATCAATACAAAACAATAGGTTTAAGATTCATTTCATCGAAATCCATCTCAATTTATTTCATAATAAAGTAAAAGAGACCAAAAATATTCAATAAAGAAAACAAGATAAAAGAAAGCATTCTCATGGATCTTAAAATCTTGATGTTCTTTAATTAAATCTTGATGGAATCTTTGAATTTTGTCTCCAAGGTTGCTTCGTTGTTGTGTCAAAATTCTCCAGTTCGACCCCATGTGACTGTGTTTAGTCTTCTTTGATGGCTTCCCTCTTTAATTTCCTTAAAACTCTTGAAGAATCTAAATAGACCAATAACCTACACAAGGAAGAACACAAATCCATATTCAACCTATATTCATCTAAAATCGTGCCAAAACATCTCCAACTTGACTCAAACTTGCCCTAATTCACTCCTCTTTTAGGGAACTAAAATAAGGCATACAAACAAAATATAAATCACATTGAGTAATCATATCAAATTCATCTAACTATTAGTAAAATACTCTCAAAATCAAGCTAAGAACATAATCTATTTAACACTTATCAAATTCCTCACACTTTAGCATTTGCTTATGTTTAAGTAAATCAATTTTATTACTATTAATTTAACATATCAATCGCATCCATCAAGACACTTCATTATTTATTGAATTTAACTCGATAATCCTTGAAACTTTAACTCAATCCAAACAATTCAACCTTAATGTATACAGTTATCATATATGAGAAAGATGCTTTAAATTTCAAATATTTTCACAAGCCTTATTAAAAGAGAAGTAAAACATTAAATTTAAATCAACACAGGAGCATTTAGAACTTATTTGAAAATTCATCTAACCTTTTCATTCAAGACTAAATATCTTGTCATGAATACTCACAATTACTCAATTAGGACACCATTTCGAATGAATATTAGCACCACTTTTTAACTCCAACCTTTTTACTTGGTTTGAAATTATTAGAGTAAATTTATATAAAGCTCACTTACTTCAAAAAATAATTTTTACTTTTTTGTGGTATATTAAAAATATTGAAAAATAATTTACTTCTAATTTAATTATATGTCAAAATTACATAAAAAGTATCATAGTGCAAATCAAGTATCTATTTTCAACATTAATGAACCAAATCAAAATTAACTTAATTATTAAAGCTTATGACTATTACCTAAACAAATTTAATAAGAACTAAAAATTTCAATCAATTTTCTTTTAAACTTTAATTTTTTTGTAGAATTGTTCCCTATAAAATTAATTATAATAAAATTGATAAGCATAAGTAATTAATCCCCTCTCTCACATTGGATTTGTATATTGTCCCTATTGTAAATGATATATAAGAGTAATAAAAAATTTAGAATTTGAGGGAAAATGGAAACTAAGATAAATGGTGTTCTCTTAAGAATAAAAGACTCTATAGTTGCAATTTGAGACGTTCAGGCTAGTGGTGATTATCACAATCTAATAATGAAAGAACATCAAAGCACACTTGAATATATGACTTTAAATTGCTTTAAACTTAAAACACATGCAATAAAAATCAAATAATGTATAAACATATTAAAAATTAATGCTAACTATCCTAAAAATTATTAAATTGAAAAAAAACTAAATCATTAGGTTGCCTCCCAATAAGTGCTTCTTTATAAGTCTTTTAGCTGAATTGCTTCCTCATGAACTTCACCTTGCTACTCTTTAAATGAAGGCTTGATTCTCCTCTTCTTCAATCTCTCACTTTCCTTATGATTTCTCCTCCTACTTATGGGCTCATTAGATTTAAATATGTCATACGCTCTATTAAAATAAGGTTATTCATCTCCTCTTCTTTTCCTTATATGATATAAGTCTTCAGAGAATCTTTCGTGATTATTTCCTGTATGACATAAGAAACTTTAATATCAATCATATCTATAAAGAAGCATGTATCATCTTGGTTAAAGGACATGTCATAATTTTGGATATCTTAAAAGTTACTTATTTACCCTTACCTTAGGATTAATTTTCCATTTTGTACATCTATCATAAATTTAATAGTAGTTAGGAAAGGTCGCCCTAAGATCAAGGAAACCTTTACATCATCCTCTATATCCAAAACTACAAAAGCAACAAGAAAGATGAATTTATCAACCTTAACTGAAATATCTTCTATAATGCCCCTAAGATACTTAATTAACATATTTGCTATTTTTTATGCTCATACCCTTGGGATACTTAGCTAACATATCTGCCAATTTTTATGCTAATCTTAGTTAGCTTGGGTTCACTTAACCCTAACCCCTTAAACATGTTTAAGGCAAAATGCTAATGTTAGCACCCAAATATGTCAATGCCCTTTCAATTAAAAAACTACCTATATTACAAGGGATAGTAAAACTCTCTAGGTCTTTAATTTTTTTTGGGTAAATAGTTTTTCAAGACAATGAAGCACTCCTTAGTCAGAGTAATCATTGATAATTCGTCGAGCCTCTACTTGCCAGAAAAGGAAATCCTTTTAAGTACTTAACATACTTTGACATCTGCGAAAGAGTTTCAGTAAAAGGTATGTTAATATGTACTTATTTAAAAAGCTTTAAAAACTTACCAAATTTATCTTCCTTTCTACTTATCTCAATCCTGCTCGAGTATGAAATTCTCAATTAGTACTCTTTGACAACTTCCTTCTTTGACTCCTCCTCCTCCTCTTTCTCTTTCTCCTCCTCGTCATCTTTCTTTTTTTGTTTGATATCCTTTTTCTCCTTCTCTTCAACTTTCATCTCCTTTCCATACCTCAAAGTTACTACATTCATATGCTCTCTCAAGTTTGGCTAGGTGTTAGTAGGTAATGTACCTAGCTACCTTTCGAAGACAAGCTTAACAAGCTATCTAATCTGAATCTCTAAGTAATGGATGGAGACTTCTTGATTTGAAGGTATGTTTAAATACTTTGGAATTGAGCTTCGGATGCAATAATAAACTTCGCCATGAGCTCCTCGAAACTTAACTTCCTTTCTTGCTACTGTTGTTAAAATTTAGTTGGGGCTTGATTTTTTTATAAAAAGCTTAGATGATTTCTCCACCCTGGATTGTAAGTACTATTATAAGGTTATATTGAGATCGATTCTCATAATTTTTACCGATTCAGTCAATTGCCCCATATTGTTAAACACTTGAGATTCATGAATAGAGTGTCTCCCACTATAATTATCATAATGCATCACTTATGCTAGTTGAGCTGTCAAACTTGTATCATCAATTTTCTTGCTCAGAGTTTCCAATTTCACCTCTAACATTGTCACCATATTAACATTATGAACATCAAATAATTTTTGCTTCAACCTTGTAATTATTCATGACAATATCTTCAAAAAGCTCTTTTAGTTTTTCAAAAGTTTGTTTATATTCCCACTTAAAGATGCATGAATCAACTATTTAATAGGATAGCTCAATCCACTATAAAATGTTTACATTTGCAGTTATAAATCAAGTACATGGTGTAAAAACTTTCTTAATAGATCCTTCCATCTATCCCACGTCTCATACAATGTCTTACCCTCTAATTATTGAAAGATAAGATGTCATTCTTGAGTCTTGTCTTTTGTACTAAAGGAAAATACATGGTTAAAAATTTCCCAATAAGTCCATTCTATGTGGTAATAGATCCAGGAGGTAGAAACTTCAACTATGATTTTGTCCCTTAATGTAGATGGGAATAATCTCAAGTAAATGATATCCTCTGAAACTCCATTAAGCTTAAATGCATCGCATATATACAAAACGTTTACAATATGTGTGTTTGGATCCTCATTTGATAACCTATCAAACTACACTAGTTATTGAATTTTCTTAATCACGTTGGACGTGATGTTAATTCTAGACTATGTCTCTGCACGTGACAGTCTAGCATAATCTCTCATAGTCTATTATCTTGACTATCCTGTCATTATATTTGGTTTATGTAGCATTAAGCATCTAAATCTTAAAATTCAACACATAATATCATAAGAGAAAGTTGTAAAATAAATAAATAAATGAATATAAGAAAAAGAAAAATAATAATCCTAAATGTCATTATGTTTGTCCGTTTACTTTCAACGAGATCAGAGTTAAGTTTATTTTAATTTATTTTATTGATAAACTTATTAATGATTATTAATTATTAATAAATATTAATATATTAATAATTGTTGAAGTATTTGGTGATTGGAAAATCATGGAAGTTGGAAGAACCGGTTCTTACATTTGCGTCAATGAATTTATGATAAAACTTCTTTTGTTATAATAGAAGACAAACATCACATGGTAATATTATTAATAAAATAAATTATAACCATATGATTATTAATAAAATATATTATATTAAAATATATTAATAATTATTTAATAAAATATATTATATTTAAAAAATAAATTAACATTAATTACATGATTAATATTTGTTTATAATTGTTATATAAGTTGTACTATAAATATGAAAAAATTAATAAAATAATGAAAAGGTAATCAAGAATTGGGTGATTACCACGAGCAAAAATTATCCTAAAATTAAAAACTTGAATAAAGTTGCATCAAGTCT
>JAOQMM010000008.1:7948794-7959617 GCA_027563515.1 Erythroxylum platyclados | reverse complement strand
CCATAGTAAGCGCCCCAGAGTTCTGCAAGAAAGGATGAACATCGGCCAATATTAACCGTGAAGCCAGCTAGCCAACGCCCCAAATAGTCTCGTATTAAACTACCAGCTGACGCTAGCTGGTTCTGTCCTTTGCGCGCACCATCAGTGTTGATCTTCATCTAGTCAGGAGGGGGTAGAATCCAACGTATGAGTGTTTCTTGCCGACACAGAGGAGTACTGTTGGGCTCCAACCTCGTATTGGTGAAAATGATCTCTTTGGACTTCGCTAAAATGCGAGTGATAATAGATTCCTCAATAGAGGGATCTCCGCCAAAGCATATATTGTTCCTAGTCTCCCAGATGATCCAACACGTAACGACAAAGGTTGTCTTCCATAGGATACCACCAACTGCCAAGTTTCCCTGCAAATTAATAGAGATCCAGTCAGTGAAAGGCAAGAAGAAGAAGGAAGCCTGTTTTACCTGGGGGACAAGTCGAATCCAGATTTGGCGTGCTGGAGCACACGACCGTATAACATGTTTGAGTTCCCAAAATTGTATTAATGAAAGAATTAGGTTAATGCACATGAAAAAGGGTGTGATTTGTGATGACTCTCACAATTGGAAGTAGCAAACACGAAACTTGGGACTTGGGACTTGGCACTTCTTTAAATACATGGACGCACTAAACAAGGCAGAAATAATTGGTGACAACATGACGAATCAGATAGATATGTTTGTACATTAAGTAAATAGACATAAATGTACACAATTGTAAAAAAAAGGACATGAACTAATGGAGGTCATTTAAAACATGCACACGTGGGCCTCCACCGCCACCAAGGTATCCTAAGCAGAGTTTTTTATTTTTCAAAAAATCAGTCTTCCAAAATAAAAATGAAACTATCAGCCATTAACGTTAACAACAATATTAATAATAACAACAACAATAATAAAAAATAACAATAATAATAATATTTAGTAAAAATTTCGTTATTACTTATAGTTTAAAAATGTTCAGTAATACGCAATTTTATTTTTAATTAGTAGAGTTTGAAAATATTTAATAATATATAATCTTATTCTTAATTAATAAAAAATTATTTTTAAGATAAAAAAGGCTAGCATTATGATCGGATTAGCAATAATATATATATATAATATTGAAAATATAAACAATTAATTAGCAACAAAAGTCAATTGGAGCAATCCAAGAGGAACGAAATTCGATGACATAATGCGTGTGTTTTTTTCTTTCAACGCGGTTTTAACTTGGCCAACTTTGGTGTCTGCCCTGACTGCCCGTCAAATTCATTTTGGCGGGAAAGTTGAACCCTAGTTTCTCACAGTCACACGGAAACTTTTGGCGCCAAGAGGTCTATGGTTAGCCCGAGAAATGCGGGCTTCCGACGGCTAAGATTCAAATGACTGCACCACCCCACGAGCTCTTGAGATTCCAAAGGTGGGAATGGCAAAGTACGGGATCATCAGAGACGTCATTTGGTCTCTTCTTCGCTTCCCGACCCTTGGATAGTGGGACCCATGGAATCCTATGCTGGACCGATGGTATGGTCTACTCTGTTCTGTGGTAACACCATTGGGCTTTAATTTTCAAAAGCCTGTGTTTTGGTTTGATGAAGGTCCAAAAGAAGAAATGGCCTTGGCTCTCTAAGAGAACCCAGAAGAAAGTGTTTTGTGGGCTACTCGTGAGTGATGTCAACGCCTGAACTAAATTAAAGAAGGAAACCTCCAAATTGCATTTCATAAACCTAAACTCCACATCACGTTTAAGAATCTCTAGGAAAGGATATGAGACAAATCAATGAACACACATGTTCTGAATGGTACCTGGTTAGAATAAACCAATGGTAGGTTGCCAAAAATTCAAGTTACCCTAATTCATATTCTCATAAGTCAATAGAGAACGAGTGAAAAGATAAAAAATACGAATCGACCTTTTTTTTTTTGTTAAATACTGACATAAGCAAGAATCAAGCATTAAATTTGAAAGAGTCAATAAAAATATAAATACTTGAAAGTAAGACAATGATAGAAATTAAACTATGACCTAATAAAAATCAAAAGTACTGATCAAAGAACTGTAAGATGTGTGAGTTGCATCCTATCAAATAAATTTAAGGTAAGGTAAAGTTTGTTGTTGCATTGTCAATACAACAACTAACAACAAAGCCAACTTAAATAATTGATGTTGCGTTTGCTCCTTCGAATTATGAAAATAACTTTTTTGTAAAAAATTACAAAAAAAAAGTTGTATATATCAATGACCCTTTTCAGACTCTCAAAAAGTAGAAAGTCTTGTGTACTGAATATGCTTACCCTTGTCCACTAACTGAAAGCCTACTGAGAAATGAAAATATGTACATTCTTATTCATCCTGCCATAACACATCTTTCCGTTTAACTTTGCAATTGGGACAAGAAATTTTGCCTTCTTGAATAATAAATTATGATTCATACATCAACCTCGATCAACTTATTGGATGCCCATATCCTTAAAGCTTCTGATACCTTGCTTTCCTCAACTTGCATGCGTCTCAATTGCGGCAGGTTGAAGACAATGAACTCTACAGCCTCAGCCTCAATCCTGCTACATTGCTTAATATCAACACTCACCAACCTCTTGCAGATCTTCGAAATAGAAAGCATTGTAGCGCTTGTAAGTCCTTTGCACCCCCTCAAATTCAATTCACTCAAAGAAGCGCAAGAAATTAACATGGAAATTAACTCCTTATCAAGCAAGCACTCATTGTATGACAGGTCCAGTTTCCTTAACTGTTTCAAATTCTGTCCTAAATTTGCAAGCAAACCAGATTCCCTTTCAACAACGTCGCAATTTATTAGTGCCAATTCTTCAAGCCCAGAACTTAAGGCGATTCCAACAGCCTTTAGCCCTTCACCAGTAACAAGGCAACAACTTTGCAGCCTAAGAGTTGACAGACCCCTAAAATTTATTGCAGCAGCTAAGAGATGATCATTGTCAAGGTCTAGAGGTAAGCGAAAGTCGAGTTTCTGCAAATTACATCGACAGTTACTGATAAACTGAAGCAAACCCTCTCTACTGCCGCCATCATAAACCAGTAAAGAATTCAAAGAATCACATTTTTCAGCCAAATTTAACAAGACCCCATTAACAATACTTCTACAGGTTCTTAGCTCAACTTCTTGGAGACCCTCCAAGCACCTGATAAATGACAGAAAGGACCCTCCATCACCAACACCTTCACAGCTCTTTAATTTCAATTTCTTGAGCTTTTTGCAGCTCCTCCATAACCACCCGCATCCCAAGTCATCCCCTCGAATCCCAGATAAACAAAGACTCTCCAACCCCAATTCTGCGTCGAGCTCATCAACTAAAAACAAACCACATTCACTATTGGCATTCAATTCATCCTCAACTTCATCGCTATTATTCATATAGATAGACAACTCCTTCAAACACGAAAAAGACACAACCCAGCTCAAAAAGAGAGGCCTTGAAAGAGAGATAGTAAGAGAAGTGAGAAGAGTACACGAATTTGACAGAGAAAGCAAAGAGGAGCCAGCAACAGGACCGCCCAAGAATCTGAGGTGTGTAAGCTTGGAGCAAAACGAGGAAACCACAAAGAGAAGACTTGCGTTGAAAATTGTGGTGCTTGTGGTTGCTTTCAAGGTGGGGTCAAAGGAGAGGAGGAGAGATAGAGAGGATAGAAAAGGGTAGTGAGAGAGAAGAGAGGAAAGGGAAGGAATTGTGGAATCATCAGCTGTGAACCTTAGAGAAAGAGAGGTTTTTGAGGTTCGGTAGAGGTAAAGCCATCGCTTTGAGACTAAACAAACCGATAAAGCTGATGAAGATGACGATGATTTCGAGACCCTGGAGAAGATTTCCTGAAGCAGCTCATCACACAACATGCTATCCATCTCTTCTGCAGGCTCTTGACGGTGAACACAAGATAAAATTCTACTCTTGATTCTTCTTCTTCTTCCTCTATATAGTTGTTATCAAATCATCGGCATGTTGTTGTTATCAGGCAAGAGAAAGTAGTTTCTCGGTGGGCTTTCTTTGAACCGTTGTGTTCAGCGACAACTAAGAAGATTCCGGAGCTTGGAAGAGACAGAGAACCCCGAGAGAGACAGAGAGAGAGAGAGAGAGAGAGGAGAATTTTTGTGTGGCAATAAATGAAATGGCAAACATGGGAGAGGGGAGTTGGAACTCTGGAGACGCTTTCTTTAAACGCAGTTTAGAGAGAGTGAATAACACGCTCTCCCTCCGCGCTTCCATCAACTGGGGAACGGTTTTTATAAGGTTATCTTATTAAAGAAAAAGAGTAAAGTGAAGCAAACAAATTGCTTTATACCAAAAAAAAACAGGAACATTACAAAACCTTTAAAAGTTCTTTCTTTATAATCATAAGATAAAAAGTTGGAATAATAGAAATAGGTTTTTTTGTAAAAATTATAAAAGAAAAGTTAACGTATAACTTATTTTAATTTAGGTAAAATAGGAAATTTTGTGTATTAAAATATGTTGACTTTTTTAATTTCACAAATTGATTTTATTATTATTATAGTTATAAAATTTATAAGAATAAAATTAGATATTATTAAACATTCTTAAAACTCTCATCTTATGTCAACAAAATTTATGGTGTTGTTATTGCTGGTGTATTAATTATAAAGCCTATGTTTTTCTTGATAAAGCATATGGTTTTTGTGTTATATTTAAGACAAGTGTGATATGCAAGTACAGACACAGTTATTCAGAGGTGGATTAGGTGAGATGCTGCCGTGAAGATTGTCGTGCGTGAAGCCACGCTCTCCCTAAGGAACAACTGTTCTTATAATGTAAGATCTTTTATTCCTTAATCATATTAATTACTTAGATCGTTTATTAATTTGCAGCAAAAATCAAACCAAATTTAAGAAAACACATCTGTTTAATTCAATATAGGTATCAATTAATTCGTGAAAAAGAAATATTTTACCCTTCGATATTAGGCAGTAAATAATTTTATTAATTGCCCCAATTTAATATTAAAATTGAAAGTCAATGTTCCCTTTTTAGAGGTTACTTGATTCTTTGTCATTATCAATATTCAGTTAAAGTTCCGTTGATACATGAAATATGAAAAAATTTGATAATACTTAACTACTTGATTGTTATAATTAATTTTAATTTTATTTTATTCAACTCTCATGTTGGATTGAATTTGGCATAAAATAAGGAAGATATTAATATTGTGATCTAAATTTAGTGATATTAATAATGTTTTTTTAAAGAAACAAGAAATTAGATGGCACAAATGAAAAGTATATGATCGATTCCTGCAGTTTCTAACTTGTAACCGAATCTGATATTACTTGTGTCGAACATTATATGAATTGATATGATGCCCACAAAGAAATAGATGAACCATCAACCAAGCACACTTCTTCATGGAACTTTAAAGGGACCAAATGAATGCTAGTATGGATCGAGTAGCTCTTATCTTTTTGGTGGCCATGAATTGAATCCTGGCGGGGTCCCTCCCAACTCTTATTTAAAGCTTTATTTTTTGCTTTCTTTAATGGCGTTTTGGTGTCTGTTTCTGACTTCTGACAAGTGGCTTGTAAATAACCGTTCACTCTTTCAGTTTCAGTTTTTTTGTTTTTTGGGTTTCTCTGGTGATGGTGAGGTGACTGAGAAAGATCACAGAACTTTGTGTCGCCAAAAAGTACACGCCAGCTGAATTTAGCCTTCTTAACTTCTTTCGTGAATGCTATCTTAGCTCTTGATTGAACACAATATCCTTTCAAACAATTGAGTGCTTACATCTTTCTAAAGCATAAATATGCATGTATCCTTAAAGTTATGCATGAACAACACAGCATAGAATTCATCAAAATCTCCTGTCGTTGTTAGGGAGTGCAAATGCTTTCATTACCAAGTTGAAATATGTGTGTTAAAGCATAAATTTTCCCAACTGTATTAAGGACAAGTGGACAGCTACAAAACCCCACAAACAGGATCCCCCATGGACCTCAATTTTATATTTCCCTATAATGTCTTACGCCTTGTATCTCAGAAAGGAAGATGATTCGAGATACATTACAAGTACTCATCGGTCTCTTTCTGTTGCTTTAATTGGTCTTTAGCTTTTTTAAATGGTTTTTAGCTTTTAATGACAGACAAACAAGAAGCCATTTCAACAGTAACTCTCAAGTACCACAAAGCATCTTTGTGGGGTTATCTCTCCCTTTCGAATTCTTTCCTTGCCTTTTTATCTTCCTTTTGTTTCTCTTTCAACAGAAGGCTACACATTTACAGAACTAAATTACTTATGCAAGTACGGTAAATGCTGCTCTTACAATACCCATGCTATACTGTGAGATACTAGTCAGTACAATATACCGCGGGTTACAAGCTCATGAGGTGTAGTAGATAGTATGTCATTCACTACAAACTCATGAGGTGAGCCTCAACTCATACCAACTGCCATGCAAAGGCATGCTTTCCAGGGAAATAAATTAACAATACAACCATCAAGTAAATTGATTGAAATATAGCTAGATTATCTGTAATACACAAAACAAAATTGAAAAAAGAATGTCTCATCGGGAATGAAGTAAGACGTGCATGCATAGCACCCAACATGGAAGGTGGACCATACCTATGTAGATGTAAGTAGCACTATTCCATGTCCGAAGGGGTTCAACCCAATTCCAGAAGTCACTAATGCCAAGACTTTTAAAACCTTCCACTACGCCTTTCGTTAAGAAAAATGCAGCTGGCGGAAATGCAACAAAACCCAAAATCAGGTCACATATAATTCTCAAATAACTCTTCAAACTTGCGTCTCTGAAATGAAGTTTCAGAGGTTGAGCCATCAAGCACAATGGGACAAGTAATAGTGCCCCAATTTCTGCAGTAGCAAAATTTACAACAGACATTAGAAGCAAACCAATGAAGACTGCAGAAATTGTCACCGATTTTAGAATAATCCATTCGCCTTTCTGAGGTCGAGATGTGAATGAAAAACCCAAGATCAAGTGTAAGATTAAGAGGCTAAATATTGAAAACAAAATCCAAATAGCAGAGCGCACTGTTGGGCTGCAATTAGGCAGTTGACAAATAAAATATGGCAGCAAGGACACAATTGCACCCCATAAATGAACCACAAATACTTCTTTTGCAGAATAAAGCCATTCCCATGGTCTGAAAGTGACATTAAGATCATCAGCAATTGCAATTCGGGTAGATTCGTGATTCTTTAATCTGCTATCCAATTTGATGGCATCAGTATAAAGGGAAGCTGCAACTAGGGGAAGTGGTGCCACAAGAAGTGCAAAAGCAATCATGTAGACACCAACAGACACAAACTTGTTAGGAGATGTTAATAGGTACAGAAAAAATGACTGGTGAAACTTCTCCAGGAGATTGTTTACTGATCTTATAACTCCTTCAATTAACCTGCATTAAGTAACAGGATAACTGTCAGCAGATATGAGAGAGCATTCAAGCCTTCATGTAATCTTAGTTGGAAAAAACATGTCCACCCGTTTCTTGATTCACAGACAAAAGGATACAAAGGAAAGGATCATTAACTTCCCCTAGACAACCATTTTTCATCCTATGAGCTAACACAAAAGGCCATTTCCACTCCCAACGCAACAAGAGCTAAGCAAAGCCAAACTTCATAAGTTCAATTATGACATTGAATTAAACATATTCACATAAAATCAAGTTAAAGTCATTAAGAAACATTATTTGACAGGAAATCATGTATACATAATGAGGCACAGCTAATAAATGTTTACCTCATCAGAAACATCTCGTATTTAAAATGTGAAAAAACTAACGGCAGTTCCTTCATAATTACATCATTACAGTTACATGTTATTTATTAAAAAATGACAAGCTATGAAGGAAAGCAAAACAAATAAGAAATAGGCACTGACCGGCCACTTCGCAGAAGAAACTCATTTTTTCTGGCTTTGTTGTGAGAAAATTTAGGCGAAATCTCTAAAGTAATAGCATCCACTTGGAAGTCACGGAAAGCACCATGGGGACCCGTGGGAATGCCCATTGCCTGATATCAAAAAGAGAAACAAGAATGCAAAAAAGATCAGTTTATATACTCACTGACTTAGCAAAGATAACTTCCATTAATTCACTTGCTGATCAAAGTAAAATACCATGACGTTATCAAAAATTAGGCAAACATCTCATTAAGAGAGAAATGGGGATGGGGGAAGGGGGTTGTGCAGAGGAAAGATAGAGCTAAAACCTGGTAATATAATGAGCTAGCAAGTGTTGCTGTGCCCTCAACATAATCAGCAGCAGGAATACCAAACTTCCATTCAGGATTTAAACTTCTTGCTACATTCCCAACAACCTCCAATATGCTTCCCAACTTCTCCAGCCATTTAAACTTTAGTAAAGACCAAAACTTCTCAACCTTTACATGCAAGCCTTGCCTATGGACAGCTAAATAGTTTACAATGTTGACAAGGTCTAGGTTTGGCATCTGGCCGTTAGATGCTTCAGCATAGATAGTAAGAGTGTCCTCAAACTGGTCATTTCTATCTGAAACCTTTACAACCAGTGCAGCAGCCATAGTCCCAGCACGTATAAAATCATCAGATATCTTCCCTTGGGCAGCAAGGTTCTCCTCAGGTGCATTAAAATTGCTACCTTTGAGACAAGTATCAGCATTTAGGCTGCCCAAACTGGTAAATTTGGGGGTATGATAATCTCTTAGCCAAGCCGCAACAGGGGCATATTCTCCATACTGCGAGTCCCCAATAAGCCAAACAATATCCTTGGCCAGCCAGGTCACTCGTGTGAGCAACGAGAATACTGCATATCCCATGCTCAAAGACAAATTATCCCCAAAACCATTCTTTTCAAAGTTGTAAGGTGTCACGAGGACTATAGCTTCCTTACCATCGGCCCGAGGTGCTCTTATTCTTCCAACAGTGCTGATGCCATAAGAGGAACAACTGAAGTTCTGTTGTCTTAATCCAGAATCAGGGCTAGAAAAGAAGTGCAGTGGTTGGAAATCATTTGGCTGAGAGTGGAACTTGTGAAAACAAACTTCAGCACCAAGGTCAGACATATAGTTTGCTACGAGCCTTCGCCTTTCACTGAAAGGAACATAGAAATGAACTAAGCAAAACGTTGCATTCCCCTTCTACATGCAACGAGTTTTACAGTGAAGAAAAGGTGAACCCAGTGACCTTATAACAGAAAAGAATCAAACTCCAAAAAGTATTAGACAACACTCTACTTGTACACAATCCCAACCAATATAAAGGTTAGTAATTGAGGAAGGACAAGACACATAAGTGTTAGTGTCAGTTAAGAGGCACGCAAAATATTAAAACAAACTTCAACTAAAAAAAGTACACACATACAAGGCTGCCTGCTCCGCTTCCAAATTGATAGCACTCAAATCCTTGGCCAATCTATTGGCCTCCGAAATTTCATGACTAGATAACATACTACTGGCGGAACCTGCGGCGATAATTATTCAGATTTCAAAAGTGAGGAAACGAACGAGTAAGCAAAAGAAACGAAGTAGATAAAAGGGGGTGGAGGAGAGAACTGACCTGGCATAAGAGCATTCTCGGAAATGTAAGTGGTCTTGGCGAGAACTGGGAGAAGCAATAGAGCCAGTACCCCAGCCGCACAACAAACAATACTGCAATCCATCAACAAACAAAAAATTAGCAGGATAAAGCAAATTAGGAATTTTGGAATAAATATAGGAGGAGAAAGAAGAGAGTACCTAACGACGATACTGTGCGAGATTAGTAAGATCCCGATGCGAACTATAGGTCTAGGCTTCGGTTTCGGGGTCTCCGACTCCGCGGCCGTTTCGGCCATATTTGAATCGTGTGAAGAGTAAAGTGAAGAAGGAGAAGAAAGGAGGCGATCAAGTAAAATCAGCTCAACCCCTTAGGTGGATCAAGTTTCATATGACATTTGAAGTATAAAACAATGATAAACATAATACCCAGAAGATGTTTAACAAAATTATGCTAAGAACTTGGTTGGCATAAAGTGTTCCAGGTCTAGGTCAATTAGATAATGCTATTGTTGCTATCCAATGATGATTTAATGACATGTCAAGCAAGGCAAATAAGAGAGTTAGAATGTTAGACAACACACAAGCTCTTTTGTCAAACAATGATGCCTAGGGGATGGTATAAATTGAACATGGTTGAAGGTCTCAAAATGTAAACATTTTGATAGAACTTATGATACAAAACTTTCTATGAGACAAGTAAGAGCTTAGATGGATAATGACTTGATATATTAAGTGCTTTGGTCCATAAGTTGAAGGAATGATTCCTTCCTTGCTGTAATTATGATAAGAAGGGATTTTTTGTAACTATATGAAGGCATTTATTTAATTGATGTTGGACATCTACAAGAGAAGACAAATTATTTAACTTCTTATCTAGTTTCAAACTTAAGCACAAATTAACTTAAGTTAGTAAGGTTCTCAATATTTGTGCAATGCAATTGTAATTAATCATTTAATGAATTTGATTCCAAATAAAAATAAGGAAGTTATAGGTTCGTCAAATTAATCCAAGCATAGGAATAAATGAAAGTTGAAAATGAAGACTAAGAGGGTGCTTGTTTGGGGGGTATGGGAATGGAGGAATGGGAATAGAATGAAAAGAGGTGGTTGGTTTAGGGGGTTGACCATAAGTTCATCAAAACTGTGGTCTCGACATGTATTCAAAAGCAAGTTCTAGCATAAACAAGCTATGTTTGATAGCACACAACAAAAGATATGTATGAGCACATATATGATGAATGCTCTTTAGGCTCAAAACTCACATAGGTGTTAAAAAT
>JAOQMM010000008.1:7910731-7921327 GCA_027563515.1 Erythroxylum platyclados | reverse complement strand
CCATGCCGATAACTCATAACCCATAACCTATAACTCATTTTATTTCAAAACACCAACATCATCTGTGTATTCTCTCCACAAAGTTTGCAAATTGACAAAATTGATATACGATTTGGAATAAGTTTCCAGACAGTGATACCTTGAATTTGATGAGATTGTGACCTTTTTCGGCTTTGTGAAAAATAAAGTTGAAAGATGTTTGTGCTACAAGGTTAGGGGGAGAAAAGCTATCTTCCTATTGTTGTATATGGATAATATATTGCTCGCATCAAATGATTTGACCATGTTGCATGAGGTTAAGCAACTTTTGACCAAGCACTTTGACATGAAAGATCTTAGTGAAGCATCTTTTGTCCTAAGTATTCAGATTCACCGGGACATATCTCGACACTCTTTGGGCCTCTCGCAGAATGCATAGATTGAACGAGTGTTAAAAAAGTTTAATATGGTTGACTGTAAAGCTATTATAACAATTATCTGTCATTGTGAAAGATTATCTTTGACACAGTGCCCAAAGAATGAAATAGAGAGAGAGGCTATGAGGAATGTTCCATATTATAGTGCAGTTGCTAGCTTGATATATGCCCAATTATGCACTAGGCTGGACATTGCATTTACTATTGGACTGCTGGGTTGATATCTGGCTAACCTAGGGACAGACCACTGGAATGTAGTCAAGCGAGTGTTGAGATACTTAAACGGAACCAAAGATTATATGTTGACATACAAAAGGGTTAACAATCTATACCTTGTAGGGTATACAAATTTCGATTTTGCTATGTATTTGGATGATAGAAAGTCCACTTTAGGTTACATTTTTATATTAGCAGATGGTGCAGTATCGTGGAAGAGTGTCACGCAGACACTGGTAACTTCCTCGACTATGCATGCAGAGTTTGTAGCATGTTATAGGGCTGCTTCACAGGCAGTTTGACTTAGAAACTTGATTTCTGAGTTGTCTGTGGTTGATTCAGTTGTTAGACCCATTTGGTTGTATTGTGATAATCTTACTGCTGTGTTGTTTAGTAACAATAATAAGGATATCACAGGTTATAAACATTTGGAGGTCAAATACTTGACCATAAAGGTAACATTGAGTTGGAGCATTTGAGATTAAGGAGATGCTTGCTGATCCTTTAACTAAAGGACTTCACCCACTTATGTTTGGAAGACATGTGTATAGTATGGGTATATTGAAGTCCTTAGAGACTGTTAGTTAGGAATCATTATGTTTGCTCCTTGTATATTTATATGTTTTGATGTATTATGACAGTAAGGTTTTTAACAATAAAACTGATCATTATTTTATCCTCAGTCATATGCGTCATTATACATTGCATAATACATATGAAAGTCTTAAAGTCTGTGTCGATCTTAAGCATTCTAAAGGTTATTAGACATATCTACAGATTGACCTTGGGCCTATGTCATCAGGACATATACAATTTAATATGTATATTCATGGATTTTAGCATGACATAGGGGGATATAAGTTTTTAATCTCATAAAGGTTTTCTCTAATGTTGTTTAGCATTCAGTGAGAGAAAACGATTTTCTCTAATGCAGTTTAGCATCCAGTAGGAGAAAATGGATATCTCTGATGCACTTTGGAATGAAGTTTAGAGAAATCGAGACCTTCAAATGGAAAGATGATACATATCAAATCATACAGGTATCATCTTAGTTTGTCACCCTCTATTTTTTCATTGATGTTAGTGAGGTATTAGATACGCATGCTTATATTGGATCTTTGTCACACACGACACCTATATTTGATATTTTCCGGTATTGAAAGCCTTGAAGGGTAGAATGATAGACTTTCATTATTTTTGGATCAAATGGTTTTTTAAACTTGGTCGACCAATACAGTAATATGGATTAACCATATTTTTGAACTGGTTTTAACTTTGTGTAGTACCACAATTGATTATTGTCCAAGGGGGAGAATGTTAGATATTTTTCTATAAAGTGGACAACAATTAATTGCATTTTATCGATTTTCAATAACTTATTAGTTAAGTTACATAAATTTGATCTGGATAAAGATAATAAAGCAGGCCAATAAAGAATCTAGATTAATGAGTCTAATTCCATTAAGAAAATGGACTGGAACCGGTATTGAGTCTGTAATGGGGAAGCCTAATATGGAAGCTATATGTATAGGTTAAGGTCTCCTGTAGTTGTTTAAGTAATTCATGAACGTAAAGTTACTATGACCCATTAAGAGGTTCACGTGTTAAGAAAAATACAGAAAAACGTTAACCACGTCTTGGTGAGTAGATCCTGTGAAGGTGTCGGAGGATTTGGGCTTGTTATGGCTTCAGAAAGCTCTTTGGAACATTATGAAATCGAAATAAGGTATTTCCACATTTCTTTGTCATTTCACTTTCTCGTTTGATTCAGGATACGTAACTAAGGCTCATGTTACACGTTACAAAGTTCTGGCAAGTCACTAAAACACATTGAACTTGGATTGTTTAAGAGAATTTGTGTGTGTTTCGTGGAAGTAGTCCAGTAAAAAGGAACATCTACAAAGATTGCATCATTGCCTTTAAAAGTATGGATAACTATATTGAATTAAACTATGCAAGTAGTGGTCCATAAAAGATTGCTCACTATTTCTTTATCAGCACTATTAGAAGTCCAGTAACTACAATTTCATCTGTTAATATCAGAAGGTATATTATCAAGGAGGAAAAGTCCACACAAGCTACTAAACTATTAATCGGATGTATAATTATAAGAAAAGTTAAGAAATAAATTTTCGCTTTACATCCTAGATGGTTTCAATTCCTTTTTAAATAAAGTATTATCTATTTAGGCTAGAAAATCATTTTAAACAGAGTAGTCTATCATTCTAACGCTTTTCTTACTCCTATTATATTTGACATTGCTACTTCCCTTATTAATCAGGTTTCTCTACCTATTATTTTTGGGTTCAAATCTTCTGTTCCTATTAGTCTGTTTCAACCCTGTTCCATGCTCAATATGACATTGTTTTGTAGTAAAAACTACATCGTATTGTGTGTAGAACCTACAAAACAATGTCGTATTAGGCTCGGAACAGGATTGAAATAGAGTTATTGGAGGATCTGGTCCCATTATTTTTACATTTCACATCCACCACTTTAATCTCACCACCTCCTAAGTCTTTGTAGGGATGACAATGAATTAACCTATGGACCAACCTCGCTAATTTTTTTAAAATTAAAAGTTCAAATTAACGTTTTTTTTAATTAGGTCCAGACCTGCTCGAGACTCAACTCTTTTAAACAAAACGATGCCGTTTTCGTTAGAAGAATTAGACCTTCGGCTGGTCTGAGTCTGGGCTTGAGCCATGAGCTCCAGTAAAAATACTTGAATATGGACCCATGAGTCAATCCATTGCCATCCTCAAGTCTTGTTGTATTCAACTTCACTATCATCTTGACAAACATCAACTCTTGCATCTCTTTTTTTGCTACAATAATTTTACCATATATTCCTTTTTTACCAAAGTCTTAATAATAATTAAATAAATTTTTATTGATTCATTTAAACAAGACCTTTAACCCAACTTTTTACATGAACATCAACTTCAAATTTATAAACATTTCAGTCACGAAAAATAAAAAATGAGTGAAAAATAAGAAAACGGAAAAACAACTAACTATAAAAACCAAAAAAATAGAGATGTGAACTAATGAAAACAAAATTTTAATAGAATAAAAAATATCAAATTAGTTTTTGAAAACTCACTTCATGAAAAGCAAAAAATTAGTCGGTTTTTGCACCAATAGAAAAAGGGGAAAACATCAACAAAATTTCTAATAAAATTTAGAGAATAATAACTAACCCAAAATAATCTTTCAAAGGCAAAAGTTCAAAAGATAAAAAGTTGAGAGCTCAAAAAAACCTGCCGGGAAAATATAAAAAAATGTTATTTCTTTTTTCCACAAAGTTGTTTGTCTTTTTATGCAAGCCACCGCGACAAGAAACGGAAGAAAAATAGAGAATCAAACGGCCTTTACCGATTCCCTCCGCACTCAAACCCAGAAAAAGGCAAAGATCGAGATACGCGCGGATCGGTGTCGTTTTCCCAGTTACTTCAAATAAAAATTAATTAAGAAATGAACCTCCCAAAAATGCCCTACAAATGTTGGTGCCTTTTTGATAAAAGCATCACCACCAATCAGCTGTCTCCACGTGCCCATCTCTCCATCTCTCCAGTACACTCCCTAAAACCCTCAGCTCCCAAGGGTCTTCACTTCCACTATAAGTCACTTCGGTTTGCCAGAGATCAATACGCCTAAGCCAACGGAAAAACTCACCACAGGCGGAGATTCATGTCCGTATTAAATGCCACGCGTGGCGGTTATGATCGTTCTTCTTTTACTTCTTCTGGCGGCAGGGTGCGAAAATGCGTCTCTGTCGAGCTCAGGTCCGCACATAACTGACGTGAACATTCTGTTGCCTCCTAAAATGACGCACGCTGTGCAGTATCGGCTTCAAGGAAGTGATGGCTGCTTTAAATGGTAAGTTTCCGTACGTGTATGGACACTCCCATTTTAGTTCCTGCGTTATTTGGAGAAATCAGCGTAAAATTAGCGGCTTCCTCAGTTAGTTTTTTTTTTCAGTTTTTTTAAAAACAGCGGGAACTGGTTGAGATTTCTCATAATGTGTGAATCTTGAAGTTTGTTTAATTTTTCACAGGTCATGGGATCATCACGACATTTTGTCTGTTATACCTGAATATAATACAAGTAATCAGTGTTCAACCAGTGCTCGGTTGAGATCAATTGCTCCTTTCAGTGGCCGGAAGGAGACTGCAGTTTATGCCACTGATTTGCACACTGGAATTGTGATTCGCTGCAAAGTTTTTATTGACAATATTTTCAGGATCCAGATATTTCATAATTCTGTCAAGCTTGACTTGGATGGACTTGCTACGCTTCGTGTTCGTGCCTTTGATAATGAAGGTACCTTGTATTCTGATGTTTGAATTTGCCTGATGGCCTTCACTGTCTACCGAATTCTCCTTTATAGATTACTTTTTAGTTTTTACGGTCTTCACTAGCTCTGATCTACCATATTCCGTCATATTTAAATGAAAGTTTGGCTGAAATTTCGTTGTTATCTTATCCCTTTATCTAAAAGTTCTTTTTATCTGTGCTTCAACTTTGAACATTTTGGATGATGGGTTTTATGGTGCTTGATTTCCAAAAGAATCAAACTATTGTTTCCCTCTTGCAACTTTTCTGATGTTATGTCGTCATGTAGTATTTTGCAGACTTTGTGGTGTTGTAACTTTTGGAGTGAATATTATTCTTTTGGAATGCTAAGAGCCATGTAAACTGTCTGTATGAACTGCTATCTGGCAATAATTCAATTTGATAGCTGCTTTTGCTGCTATTTTCATTTATTAGTTACTTATTGGTCTTTAACTCCTGAGTTTGCTTGTGTTCCCTTGTAAATCTGCACCACAGATAATGTTTTCTCATCTTTGGTGGGCTTACAATTTATGTGGCGGCTGGTACCTGAACTCATTGGATCCCCTCATCATCTTGCCCATGTTCCTATCAAGGAATCTCCGTTAAGCGATTTTGGTGGATTAAGTGGTGACTTAAACATCCAAATAGAACTAGAAGATAGTGTATGTATGCTACTGGAGTAACAAAACAACTCTATGAGTTAGCACATATTATTACGTTAAGTAATCTCACAAGTTTTATTGGTAAATGACGCAGGGGTTTTTCTCGGACTTATATGTAGTAAAGGGAATTGGAATTGGGCAAGAGAATGTGTTTGTGCATTTGCTTGAGCCACAATTTGAGCAAATGGCTGATAAGATTGTTCTAACAGTGGCTGAAGCCATGTCCCTTGAACCTCCGTCACCTGTTTTTGTACTCATTGGTGCTGCTTTTCATTACTGTCTTAAAGTTATTCGTGGAAATACTCCGCAAGGTTTTATTCCTTAAACCCTTTGATGGTTACTGCAAGTTAGCTATTTAATCTTATCTAGCTATTGGAGCAATGTAATATTGAACTTTGATTTGCTTTCAGCAGTAGTCAATGACTTCTGTACCTCTTCTCTTTTCTCATTAGAGACTTCTGTTTGTGACTCGGTAGCTAGCCATGATTTTGAATCTTTGATTCTTTGTAATGATTTAAGTGGATGGAGATTCATAGAGGTGATCCCTCTTTTTGTCATCATTATGCACTTCACTGAGTTTTTCTTTTCAGTTGCGCTGCCTTGTTGCACCATTGAGGTCATATGCTATAGTTTTAATGCCACCTTACTTGAATTCTGCAGTGGTAACTCTGCCATCTAAAAATCATAGGTGGTTTGCTGCAAATTTGTCAGTTGCTGTAGTGGACACCATGAAAGGTTTTACTCAGGCAGTGGGCTTAGGGGTAATGAATATCATTGTTGAAGATACCAGAGTCGCTGGTCATGTACATGTCTCTTCACTTAACGTGGTCATACCACATAGTTTATGCTTGTACATATTGCCTCTGTCGGCTTTTGGCTACCCTGTAGAAGGAACAAAGGCCATTCCATCCACAAGACATTGGTATGTTGTGTCTGGCCGTCAGTATCTTGTTGAAAGCAAGGTTTTCTCTCAGGGCCCTGATGCACAAGAAATTTACATTACAAAGGTAGGTCATGAATCAACTTAGCTGGAGCCAATTACTACAATATCTATACTTTTCTTTTCCTTATGCACCAAGAAGTATATTTTGCATATATTTTGAAGCTTTATTTTCCACTTAATCTTCTTGTCTTTTTAGTATTCAGGAAGAGCTTCCATCTTCTAGAAACTATGTTCAGTATGACTGAAAAATCTTTGTTTACAAGTTCAACTAACATTTTGCAGCTCTTATGCAACTTTTGAACACTGAAGGATCTTACCTTCAATTAGTGTTTCAGCTATACAGCAACTGATGGGACTTGAAGAGACATAATATCTCTTTTTAGATAGTTGACTCAGAATTGTCAGTTCTATTGATGTGCTTGTTGCTTAGAACTTTTATGATTTTTTATCTTATAAGTACTTCCTTGTGTATTTATATGTCTTCGTTCCTTTTATTTGACATCTAAATCGAGAGCTGATTGGAAGGTTTTTAAGTTTGGTCTTTCATATAGTTCATATGAACTGATTGAATTTATTCTCTTTCTTTCTGTGTCTTGATTGAGCTTTCATTCTCAACCATAGATGATATTTGGGTCAAATTATTTTGCGGTTGTTTTCTCATTATATCTTGATTGTCTTCTGCTCAGTTTGTTCCCCTGCATTGCAGAATGATGATCTTAAGTTGCATGATGAGCAGTCTGAGCACTTGATAACATTATCTCGGCCGGTGGATGTCGCAGATGAGTCTGGCTGGCACAGTCGTACAATCTTGAGGGCATCTTCACAGGGATTAGGAAAACTGATAGCTTCTCTAACTTTTTTTAGCGGGCACAGAACAGAAAAAGAAGTGAGAATTTGCTGTTTTAGTAATTTTATTCTAACTCGGGACATTTTTCTCTCTGTTGTATTGTCTTGCAACCTGTGTTTAGCAGTTGATATTTCTATTTAATTTTCCTTCTTGTGTAGGTTCTTAAGTTTGTGCAAGAAATAGTCATTTGTGATCAAGTGAAATTTAGTTTGGACAGGACAAATGATACTGCCCAAAAAATTCTTCTTCCTTGGGCTCCTGCAGTTTATCAAGAACTGGAGTTAAATGCTACAGGAGGTTTGTACCTTTGAAACAATTCACCTGAACTAATAAAGTAAGTGGACTGCTTCTGTTGTTGGTTGCAGAAACTCAAACTGTCACATCTATGTAGGTTGTGCAAAAGCATCAAGTGATTACAAATGGTTTTCTTCAGATTTGTCTGTTTTATCAGTGTCTGCTTCAGGGGTTGTTCAGGCAAAGAAACCTGGTGAAGCAACTATCAGGGTTGTGTCAATTTTTGATGCGTTCAACTATGATGAGGTAATAAATCTTTGTGGATACATTCACACCATAGTTTATTTTTGCATTGTAGACACCAAGTGCACTGGCTAGATTAGGGATTAATATGTAGAGAAGTGTTCTCTTTCTTAATTAACATAATTTATGAATTATGGGGGGTTTCATCTATAATTTAGTTTGGTGCGAAAATGGTAACATTTTGTTGTGATTTGACATAATAGGTCTAGTTATTGCATTACTACCTGGTGAGATCATTCAGTTGGTTCTCTAGCTTAGTATCATTATTAGGAAACTGATGAAAGTTGGGAGAAAAAACAAAACATTACCCTTTATGGATGGCAAACTGGTCTTTTAGAAGTGGCTTGCATGTGTGGTTGGACAAGGTGCTTTGTGATGCTTGGAAGATATTTGAATTGGTGTACTTGGACAAGGTGTTGATGCTATCCTGTCCACTAAATTTATGCTATATATCTATCGTGCATAAACCTGTTCCTGTGGGGTACTTTAGTTTTATGCAGTCCCCGTTTCCACTCCTCCCTTGAATTAATCATTCCATCTTCCAATAGGTGGTAATTGAAGTCACCATGCCATCATCTATGACTATGCTGCAAAGTTTTCCTGTCGAAACTGTTGTAGGATCACAACTTCAAGCTGCTGTAACATTAAAAGCATCAAATGGTGATGCCATTTCGAGATTCCTCTGAAAATATTCTTTCTGGTTTTAACTAATTGATTTGTTATGTATTAAACTATGTTTTCTTTTGCAGGTGCTTATTTCTACAAATGTGATGCTTTTCATTCAGTTGTAAGATGGAAAGCTGTTAGTGATCACTTTATAGTTGTCAATGCGATGGAGCCACTGGTTGTTTTGCCCATCGATGTTGTGCCAACAGGCTATTTCAACAACTGAAGCTATGCCAACGAGCTGTTTCGTACAATGAAGTTATGCCGACGGGTTGTTTCGCCCATCAAAGTTGTGCTGACGGGTTATTTCGGCCACAAAAGTTGTGCCCAGCAAAGTTGGGCCAACGACCTATTTCGATAATCGAAGTTGTGTCAATCGCATGTTTCGCCCACCGAAGTTTTGCCAACGAGCAATTTTGCCCACCAAAGTTGTGCCAGCTGGGCGTTTCGACAACTGAAGTTATGTCAACGGGGTGTTTCGCTCAACAAAGTTGCACCGATGGGCTGTTTTGCCCATCGAAGTTGAGCCAACTAGGTGTTTTGTCCATTGAAGTTGTGCCAACGGGGTGTTTTGCCCACCGAAGTTATGCCAAGGGCTATTTTGCCCACTAAAGTTATGCCGACAGGGTGTTTCAACCATCGAAGTTGCGTCAATGCAGTGTTTTGCCCACCGAAGTTTTGTTAAAGGGATGTTTCATATGAAATTGTGCCAATGAGTTGTTTCACCCACTGAAGTTATCCCTAGCAAAGTTGTGCCAACGGGCTGTTTCGACAACCGGCCCAATAAAGTTATGCCAAAGGGTTGTTTCAACAATCGAAGTTGTGCCAACGGGCTATTTCACCCACCAAAGTTATTTCAACAAGGTGTTTCGCCTACCAAAGTTGTGCCAACGGGCTATTTTGCCCGTCAAAGTTATGACAACGGGGTGTTTCAACCACTGAAGATGTGCCAACGACGTGTTTCCCCACCGAAGTTGTGCCAAAGTGGTGTTTCGCCCACCAAAGTTGTGCCGACGGGTTATTTCGCCGACCGAAGTTGTACCAACGAGGTGTTTTGCCCATCGAAGCTGTGCCAATGGTGTGTTTTGCCCATCGAAGATTTTTCAACGAGCTGTTTGGCCCACCGAAGTTGTTCCAATCGGATGTTTCACACGAAATTATGCAAACGGGTTGTTTCGGCCACTGAAGATGTGCCAATGGGGTGAGCCAATAGGCTATTTTGCCTATCAAAGTTGTGTCGAAGAGGTGTTTTGCCCATCGAAGTTATGCCAACGGGTTGTTTTGCATACCGAAGTTATGCCCATGGTGTGCTTTGACCATCGAAGTTGTGCCAAAGGCGTGTTTCCCCACAGAAGTTGTGCCAAAGGCGTGTTTCGCCTAACAAAGTTGTGCCAATAGGATGTTTCTCCCACAAAAGTTATTCCAACGGGGTGTTTTGCCCATCGAAGTTGTGCCAACGGGGTGTTTTGCCCACTGAAGTTTTGCCAATGGGCTGTTTCGCCCATCGAATTTGTGTCAATCGGATGTTTCGCACGAAATTGTGCAAACAGGTTATTTCAGTAACCGAAGTTGTGCCAACCGGGTGTTTCGTCCAATGAAGTTGTGCCAACCGAGTGTTTCGCTCACCGAAGTTACGCCAACGGGCTATTTCACCCACTGAAGTTGTCCTAATGGGGTGTTTCGCCCACTAAAGTTGCATCAACAGGGTGTTTTGGCCACAGCAATTGTGCCAACGAGGTGTTTCACCTAACAAAGTTACGCCAACGGGTAGTTTCTTAGATCAAAGTTGTGCCAACCAGGTGCTCCGTCCACTGAAGTTGTGCCAAAGGGCTGTTTCAGCCACTAAAGTTGTGCCAATGGGATGGTCAACGGCCTCTTTCGCGCATCAAGGTTGTGATACATTTGACAAAGTTGATGTTGACTTTGTTAGTAGTAGACAAATACATGAGATGAGAATGGAGTTAGGGTATG
>JAOQMM010000008.1:7895120-7907916 GCA_027563515.1 Erythroxylum platyclados | reverse complement strand
GAAGAATACTCATTTCATTGATTAGAGTTTATCTATAGGTATTTATACAAGAACCTAAATAAGTTAAAACTAGAGATACGTAATCCCTACAATCATGCTTGTACTATTTACATCACCCCTATAATCACGTAGTCAGCTATATATGACTATATTCTGTAACAGAGATCTTTATGAAAATGTCATTGGTGGATTCAAAGATCAATTGTAATGCATGATGAGCACCCATAATTTTCATAACCTTGAAGAAATAAAATCTGTGTTGAGGATTTCAAATTTCTTTTTGTTTTAAATAAAGTAATGAGTCCATCATATCCTTATTTTCCAGAAATAGGCAACCTTTTATTGGTGGGCATGTATGCATTCTTGGTGTTTATTCTTCTCTTGTATTCTTATTGTCTAGTAAGTTTGGATAGGCAACCAAAAGCTGCAACATCCAGTAGACTTAGCTACTCTCCGTTGGTGCTTTTGATGTAGGTTTTAACATATAGCATTTTGGCAACACGAAATTTCAATTCATTAAATCACTGCCCATATATTATAAACAAATCAGTAGATATGTCTGTCATCTGCTTTAAGACAATATAGTTTTGGGATTCTTTCATGTATGAATCTATTTTTCTTCAAGACAATATAGTCTAGGAATTCTTTCATGTGTCAATCAATTGAATCCACCAAGGGTTGGTGACTGTCAAGACGCATTTGCATGTTTCTTGTGGAGGTATGTATATTTACAATTCTTTGCAGGTTCAAGTGGCTGATATAGACTGGATCAAAATTGTTTCTGGAGATGAAATTAGCCTCATGGTATGTGTACCTGTATTATCAAGATGATTCTTATTGTAATGAATTAAATTTCATAAGATGCTCTTGATTTTTTCAGAAAGGGCAGTCGCACTCAATAGATCTTTTGGCTGGGATTAGTGATGGAACTACTTTTGACTCTAGCCAGGTTTGAATTGTATAAATCCATACAAGCTATGATTAATATTGTTTTGTAGAATCATGTTATTGGCCATATCTGTTGGAAGCATGTGCCTGTGGTGCGTTCTAAATCAAGTTAGTCTGTCTTGCTTCTAAATTAGTGTTTTCTTGTCATTTGCATGTTCATGTCTTCATGCTATCTCTTTATTGGATCCTAAGTGACCGGGAATTTCTTTGCAGTATGCTTATATGGACATTCATGTGTTTATTGAGGATCAATTTATTGAACTTGTGGACAATGACGATGCCCTTGTTCTCCAAGATGGTTATCTTAGAGCATCACAGTTTAAAATTGTTGCCAAAAGTCTTGGGATGACGACTCTTCATGTAATTCCTTGTTTGATGCACAAAAGTATTTAATTGTTTCAATTATATAATTTCTTTGGTATTAGGTGTGGATTACTCATAGATATTCACATCAGGTCAGTGCTAGGCAGCAATCTGGACATGAAATAACCAGTCAATCTATCAAGGTAGAGATTTATGAACCTCTGAGAATTCATCCACATGATATTTTCCTGGTACCAGGTGCATCTTTCATGGTATGTGCCATTCTTTTCCCACTTTTTCTTTCTTGGATATATTTTTAATTTCACAATCTGATGGCAGGCTATCCTGCAAAATCCATAATTTCTTGTGCTTCTGCTTTTTCAGAATTCTCTCTCTTATTTTGGTTGTCAAGATATTAATTGGAGTTTCGGTTGTATTTCTTTTTTGCAAGTGAATGTTCTTTTACTGTTTCTTATCATCCATCTAGCTTGTACTCATATCATCATATCAATAGCTATCTGTCAATGGAGGCCCAACAGTTGGTGCACATATTGAGTATAGTTCTATGGATGATGGAATTGTAGCTGTGGAAAGATCATCTGGGAAGCTATCTGCAATATCACCAGGAAACACTGTAAGACATGATACACAATTACTACTTTGTTGAAAGTGTCATCAATTGGATTGAAGTTTGAGATGAAAAAGTATTAAAAAGGCGAGCAATTTTCTGCTATATGAAGGTTCATGGTTTTTGATGTTTCTATTTGGGTACTTTTAACATTTGTAACCAACTGTTATTGCTTTCTTTTGGATCTGTACCTGTTGGCTTTAAACTGGAGACTCTTAAAATAGATCTCTCTCTCTTTCCCACCCACACATTCTAGAAGTCATAGTGTTTGTTGGGTTTAGTTGCCTATTCCCTTGTGCCCTGTATCCATCTGTTTTTGAGAAAGGAAGAGAGAGTGGGGATATTACGTGCTACTGCTATTAGCAAGCATTCAACAACCTGATCTGGACTCACCTATCTGTAGGATAGCTTCTGATTAGATGATTGCGCACATGAGTAATCGTGGGAAAACATAATCTTTATGATTATGTCCAGATTTTGTGGGGATTTCCATAAAATCTGGTATTAATTATGTCCATAAAATTAGGATAGAGTATCCCATGAGTCACGGAATCTAACACACCTGTAAAAATTTATTTCCTATTTTGTATTAAGGTTAGTGTGTATGAAGCTAATGTATGTCTATTAGCCAGTTATCAATAAAAAATTCCTCCTTCAAATTCTGTCATGGTACCAGAGCTGTAGGCTTTCTTAGAACTGAAACCTTCAGTTGTTTAGCCATTCCTTTCCTTGTACTCTATTTTTTTTTTTGATATCAAAACAGAGCATTTTAGCTGGCCATCATTGCTGGTTATTTCTACTTCCTGTGAAAGGCCTTAATTGCCTAAACAAAAGGTTTTTTAGTCCTTGGAGATGTTAGACGTTGCAAAGACAACAACTACATCCCAATTAGAGGAGGCTGTTTGGTCTCAACAACCTGGAGAACTCTAAAGTATACCTGCTGCATAAAAATTAGATGGGAAAAATTAGCTAAAGTGGTCCCAACTTGTCGTACAGTAACATTACGGGTAGTGCACGTAAGCCAGAAGATCCTTGGTTTGAAGCATGGGATCAAGAAGACTCCATGATTATGACATGGTTGTAGAACTCTATGATTCTTGAAATTAGCAACACATGCATGTTTTTAAACACTACCTAGGGTATTTCAGATGCAATTCAACAAACCTACTCTAAAGCTAGGGATGCAGCCTAAGCATATGAAGTTAAAGTGAATATAATGGCCTTAAAAAAAGGAAACAGAACAGTCACTGAATATGCCAACCAGCTGAAATCCTTGGGGCAAGAACTTGATCACTATGGAGTGGTAAAAACAAAATGTCCTGAAGATGCAACTATTGTAAAGGACTTCATTGAGCAAGATAGGGTCTATGATTTTCTTATAGGACTCAATCTTGAATTTGATCAAGCAAGGATCCAGATTCTTGGCAAACTAGAAGTTATCGTGTTTTAATGTGGTTGTGGCATTAATCCAAAGTGAGGAAAGTAGAAGAACACTCATGCTTGAACCATAGATTATGAAAACTTAGTTATGGTGGCTAGTGACGACAATAAATCAACCACAAAAATAAAAAGAGCATCCTTTTTTGAGACTAGAAAGACTACTCAATCGAAGGCTCAAAATTTTGACAACACTTACAAGAAGGCATGCCATTTGCGTGAAAATGTTGGAAGCTTCATGGAAAGTCTCTAAGTAAAGAATGGGGACAAAAAGGAGAGCAATCAAGGAGCAACACCCAAGTCCATGTTGGTGCATCATAAAAAAGTGAATTAGCACCATAAAACCCAAGCAATCTCAACCAAGAAGAGTCTAAGAGGTTGAGATATTACCCTAAAACCCATCAGGTACCTGTTATGAGTTATCACCCTCTATTGGATTAAATGCCTCAAGTACAACCTTCGTCAACTCCTGGGTCATAGACTCCAGAGCTACCGATCATATGACTCGTTCACCAAACGTTTTTTTCACCTATTCCCCATGTCCTAGCAATAGAAAAGTAGCTACAACTGATGACTCTTCAACAACTGTAATAGATGTGGGAGATGTTAAAATAATTCAGTAATCTTAAGAAATGTTCTTCATGTCCCTAAATTATCCACAAACCTTATCTCTATACAAAAGTTACTCAAGATTTATGTTGCAATGTGGTTTTTCCTCAAAGTTTTTTTTTTGAAATGGTTTTTCGTCAAAGTTATAGTATATTTTAGGAAAAGGATTTGGGGAAGATGATAGGACATGTTAAAGAATAGGATGACCTTTACTATCTTGAAACATGAAGTCAATCAAACATTTTTAAGGGCAGATTACCTTATTCGTTTATTTTAGAATTTTTTGCCTCCAATAAAGAAAAAGTATGGCTTCATCATCATTGACTTAGACATCCATCTTTTCAGATTATTAAAATTTTATCTCCTTCTTTGTTTGAATGTTTAGATGTTGAGCATTTTTATTGTGAAGTGTGTGAACTTGCTAAACACAAGCGTGTAATATTTCCAATTAGTAATAAAAGTTCTACTCCTTTTTATCTCATTCATAGTGGTATTTGAGGCCTTCTCTTATTCCTAATGTCTCTGAGGCAAGATGGTTTGTCTCATTCATTGATGATTGTACTCGTGTCACTTAGCTCTTTCTTCTCAAACACAAATTTGAAGTTAGTGTTGTTCTTCCAAATTTTTGTGTGTGTTTAAAAACCAATTTGGAGTCCACACCAAAGATTTTGGTCAAATAATGCTAGGGATTATTTTAATCAAATCCTAACTTCATGCTTTCAAAAGGAAGGTATAGTCCATGAGTCCTCTTATGTCAATACTCTACAACAAAATGGGGTAGCAGAAAAAAAGAACTATCACCTCCTTGAAACAACCTGAGCTTTTATGTTTCAAAACAATATGTATAAATCTTTTCAGGAGGAAGTCAGAGGAAGTCGTTCTCTTACAGCGACTAATCTTATAAATCATTTGCCTTTTAGGATCTTAGGATTCAATAGTCCCATGACAACTCTTAACCTTCTACCAGGCACTACACACTACTAACAATTGGGTGCATATCATTTGTCCAGGTCCATAGTCAAAACCGAGGAAAATTGAATCCAAGGGTTATGTGTGTTTGTGGGATATTCATCCACTTAAAAAGAGTACAAATGCTACCACCCTCCATCAAAGTGGTTCTATGTCTTAAAGGATGTCACTTTTCATGAACAAGAGTCTTACTTCAAACATCATTCTCTTCAGGAGGAGAATTAAACAATGGAAGATTAGGATAAAGATTTCTTACTTGACTTGTTACTTTTCATCTCAAACAATGAGCATCCAGTTATACCCATATCTACTCCTAAACTTGCACCAAAACCTACACTACCCATTCTTGAACCTGCAGTTGTAGTAGTGAGACAACCTGAACATGAACCTAAACCTGTAATTGAAAATCCTTAGGAAAAGACAGATTTTGCTCTTGAAAATGTGAGATTTAGCAAAGGAAAAGTATTTGCAGGGAAGATAAAAGTTGCTCCAAAATCTATGTAGGTCCAAGAGTCCAACCTAAATTTTAAGAATGGGTTAACAATTTCTAATCTAATAGTAGTGATAACTATGATTTTCCTATTCCTATTGGAAAAGGATGAGAGAATGGAAGAAAAGATCTTTATATCCTCTTGCAAATTTTTTGTCTTTTAATAATTGTTCACCATCCAATAAAGCCTTTCTTGGTGGTTTGAAAATCATTACCATCCCTACCACCTTATTTGAGGCATTGTCCAATGAGAAATAGAAACAAGTTATAAATGTGGAGACGGAGGCATTGGAGAAAAATAAAACTTGGGAGTTGGTGAAGTTGTTGGGTAGGAAGAAACCACTAGGATGTAAATGAGTGTACATAATTAAATATAAAGCAGATGGATCAATAGAAAGATACAAGGCATGGTTGATAGCCAAGGGGTATACTCAAAATTACGAAATTGATTATTTAGAGACTTTTGCTCAAGTTGCAAAGCTGAATACTTTTAGAGCTTTATTGTCACTTGCAACTAATTATAGTTGGGAATTACAACAATTTGATGTGAAAAATGCATTTTTACATGGAAAACAAGAAGAAGAAATTTATATGGAGGTTCCACTAGGTTATGAAAAGAAATTGGCTGCTCATACTGTTTGTAGATTGACGAAGGCCTTGTATAGGCTTAAACAATCACCACGAGCATGGTTTGGAAGATTTGCAAGAGTTATGATGACTATGGGATACAAACAAAGCCAAGGGGATCACACATTATTTAGTAAACACTCATCTACAAGGGGATTCACAATTCTCTTGGTTTATGTTGATGACATAATTGTGACAGGAGATTTTGTTAAAGAGAAAGAGATCTTAAGTCAACGTCTATCTAAAGAATTTGAGATCAAGGTACTAAGGAGGTTGAAATATTTTCTCGGGATTGAGGTTGCTAAGTAGGGTTTTTTTATCTCCCAACAAAAATACATCATAGACCTTCTTAAGGAAACAGGTAAAAGAGCATGCAAACCAGCAAGTACTCCAATAGATTCAAATATTAAACTTGGAATAGCAGAGGAAGATACTGCATTGGACAAGGGAGCATATCAATGCCTAGTAAGAAAACTCATTTATTTGTCCCACGCATGACCAAATATAACATATGCAATTAGTGTGATTAGCGAATTCATGCATAATCTGAAGGAAGTCCATTTGCAAGCAGCTCACTGAGTGTTACAACATCTCAAGGGAACACTAGGAAAACGTATTATGTTTAAAAGGAATGGAGATTTAGCACTTGTGGTGTACATGGATGTTGATTATGCCGTGTCAATTGTTGATAAAAGGTCAACCGCCGGATACTATATCTTTCTTGGTGGAAATCTTGTGACATGGAAAAGTATAAAACAGAATGTGGTAGCACGATTTAGTGCAGAGGTTGAATTTTGGGTAATGGCTCAATGTGTTTGTGAACTAGTTTGGTTGAAGATTATTCTGGAAGATTTGAAGACAAGTGGGACGACCCTTGAGACTATACTGTGACAACAAGTCTGTCATTAGTATAGCTGACAACTTGGTATAACATGATAGAACAAAGCACATCAAAGTTGACAGAAACTTTGTCAAAGAGAAGATGGAGAGTGAGTTGATTTGTACACCTTATGTATCTCCACATAGTCAACTTGCAAATGTACTTACCACAGAGTTAAGTAGTCCAATATTTCAAAGCATGGTATCCAAACTGGTAATGACTAATGCCTATTCACCCGCTTGAGGGGGAGTGTGGAAAAACATAATCTGTATGATTATGTCCAAAAAATCTGGTACTAATTATGTCCATAAAATCTGGATAGAGTATCCCATAAGTTATGAGATCTGACAAATCTGTACAAATTTATTTCCTATTTTGTACTAAGGTTGGTGTGTATAAAGCTAACATATGTCTATTAGTCAGATATGAATACAAAATTCCTCCTTCAAATTTTGTTATTAATTAATAATTTTTAATCATGATATCCTTCAAGCAAAACAAATATGAATCACTACTGTTTTTTTAAACGTCTCTTTCCTTGATTTATCATCTATTCTTATTGTTAGACTGGATACTTGCAAACAAATTTGAATGGTTTAGGCAAATTTTTGTTTTGTGTTTGACAAATTACATTTATGATCATTGTTTGCAACAACATAATATGTTATATGTTTCCATTCGTTTTTTGTTGTCAGAAAGTATTTTCTACAGTTTATGGAAGTGGGCATGTTGTGATTTGTCAAGCATATGCTACTATTAAAGTTGGGGTTCCTTCTTCAGCAATATTAAGTGCGCAAAGCGAACAACTTGATATTGGCCTTGAGATGCCAGTATATCCTTCATTCTCCGAGGCAAGAGTGAAAGCCATTGAATTTGGATTGATTGTAATGTTGGTTCTTGAAGTAATGACTGTTTAATCAATTTTCAGGGTGATTTATTTTCATTTTATGAGGTTTGTGGAAATTACAACTGGACAATAGATGATACAAAGGTTAGATTTAGTTTTCTGTCTTATTTTCTTTTCAAGTTATTTCCTCATACTGGGTCATAAGATATCAGCTACCAAACCTATTCAGGTGCTGAATCTCTATGTGATGGAGGGGTTGCATGGTGAAAAGTGGTTGCCATTGGATGATGATAAAGAACTTGGTTTTGTCAAAGTCTTACGTGGAAGGTATGCTATGCTTCATATTCTTTGCCTTAATTGCATTTAGGCATGTAGCCTTGGTATGCTTTAATTCTTATAGCTTTTAGGAAACGCTACTATCCCTCAAAAGCTTATTGGAATATTACTTGCTGGTGGTGCAGCTAAGAATGATTAGAGCTCCTTTATTTTCCTTTACGTATAAAAATCTCTATGGAGTTCTTTTTTTTTTAATTTCTTAAAACTACAAGGTAAATGCTTTTACCAAGTCAGTATAAAAACTAGTTATAAATATTATAGTGACTTTTTTAGGATTTAGATTTGTTCATTAAGAATTTATGTAATTTGATTGTAGTCATTACAGTTGGAAGAGGAACTATCATAAGATCTAGTTTCTTTCAAGGAGTTTTAGCTTATTGAATGGATATTTTGATCAATATGTTATTGATTCCATCAATAATGAGGATTTGAGTATCATGCATTGATAAATGAACGAGAAATTCGACTAAAATTAAGGGTAAAAGATACATACCTCCCCTATGTTTTGCACTTTTCCAAAATGAAAGCATCTTGTGGTATTAAAAATACTAAAGGGGAGTTTTGATTATGCTTTTGTCAAGTTATTCTAATATAATTTACTATTAAAGTAGGTCGGAGCAGTCATATAGACTCTTTCACATATTTAATAGTCAATCATATGATAGTCTGTCATGGAAACTCAGTAAAGCTCTTTTAAAAATATTTTTAATATTACAAGATGGTTTTCTAGTAGTTCTGAAATATAAAGATGCATTTGGAAAAAGTGAAAACCATAAGGGAGATCCAGGTCTTCTACCCTTAAAAGAAAGATCAATCTTTGAGATCTTCCTTTCTAAAGGAGTGAAAATAGATAGAATTCTTCGATTGCCTTGTGAAAAATAAATGCAATTCATCGTTACGTTAATTTCTCAAAATACTAAAATTGAGATATCTATGTGCTATACAAGTAAGGAACAATAGCAAAATTTTAAAAACTTCCATGTCTTTGTTCTATACAAGTAAGGAACAATAGCAAAATTTAAAAAACTTCCATGGCTATGTTTCCTTTACAAGTGTTTATCTTCTAGTGGATTGATGTGATGCCAAAAGGACCATTAATTTACCCTGGCATGTTTTGGAGAAACCAAGAAGATTGGGCACTATTTATTTTTCAATTTGAGCTTAACTAGAGTGAACTTTTGATCTAATGAATGAGGCCTCAGTTGCCTGACTAAATTATAGTGGTGAGGGGCTGTGGATACTGTTCTTTTGCAGAGAGTCGTAGAAAATTAGAAGTTTGATACTGTAATGATTCCACCATTTGATTATAATATTTGTTTGTCCTATGCTAATCTATAGTGGTCTATCAAAAGGGTGAGTTGTACATGTTTTTGTAGGTATCAAATATTATGACATTTTGTGTCTACTCTACTATTTTAAAATCTAGACATAGCATTTTCATGAACCTGTGTTGGCATTTGAAAAATTGTCACTCCATTCCAGATCTGCAGGCCGTTCAAATGTTGCAGTTACATTCTTGTGTGAATTTGTTTCTCCTTCATACTCAGAAGCAAGATTTTATGATGCTTCCGTATCTATATTGGTTGTTCCTGGTCTCCCTCTTGCCCTTGGAGTTCCAATAACATGGGTGCTTCCACCTCATTATGTTACGTCTGAACTTCTTCCTTCATCCATGGAGTTGCATGGCCAATGGGATAGTAAGAGTCGGAAGGGAGCAATTATCTATTCATTAATAAGAAGTTATGCTGGAAAGGAAGAAGTTTGGCAGAAGGATGGTATTGCGATAAATGAGGGTAGAATAAGAACGACAGAAAGTGACAATTTGGCATGCATACAAGCTAAAGAACGCTTAACTGGAAGAATGGAGATTGCCTCTTGTGTCAGAGTTGCAGAGGTATTGATTTGTTTTTCCACAAAACTGATTTTCAATCCCTCTCACTTGGTGAGCAGTTGAAGGGAAAGGAGTGCCCACTGCTTGGCTACTTCCTCAAACCTCATAAATTTATAAATTTATCTCTCATCTTTGTGTATTTTTCTGATTTGGAATAATAGTTTACTTGCCCAGCACTTATCTTATACATGCTAACTGTGTATTGACATGTAGGATGTACTGTATTAGATATCTTGCCTTTGCTGATAAAATCATTTTGATGTTCATAATTTCTGTTGGTTCTACCAGATCCGGAATTTATGTTGCTAAAAGATTTTGTCATTAGTCGTGGAAACTTACATTGTTCATTCATATTTTTTCAGGTGACTCAAATAAGAATAAGAAATAAGGAGTTTCCCATCCGTGCAATTTTTATGGCAGTTGGTTCTGAGCTTGATCTTCCAATAGGCTTCTTCGATGCTTTAGGTATTGAAGTTTTAGTGGTACTGAAGTTTTAGTGGCTTAATTTATTGACTTAATAGCTATTTGGACATGTTCTATTCTAGTCCTTATTGTTATTCTTTTATTTTTCATTTCACCAGGAAATCCCTTCTATGAAGCACATAATGCCATTCCCTATTATGTTGAGACTAACCACCATGATACCGTCTCCATTTTGGATAAGAGCAATGGCAGCATGAATATCAATATCAAGGTCTGTCAACAAATTTTTTTTTTTGAAAAATAGGTCTGTGAACAAAATTTGCTATTAATTTGTAATTATGTGACTCATCCAGTTAGTTGCCTTTATCCTTTTCTTTTACTTTATACTTTGGACAATTTCAACTGCAAACAGCACTGGTTTGCATAAGAATTTGCTGCCTTTCTTGTGTTTATCAAATCTCTTCCAGCTGTATTTATAAATATCAGCATTTTATCAAATTTATGATTGAAGGCAATGAGACATGGTAGAGCTCTTGTTCGGGCATCAATCAACAGAAATGCTCAGAAGTCTGACTATGTCCTGGTAATTGCTGCCTCTTTTTCATGAATTATCTTTAAGCAAACAGTATTTGATTTCAATGTCGTTTTGTTGTGACATGGTTCATATTGCTCAAAATATCTGAAGGAGGAAGTTCACTCTTTCATTTCCCTTGAGAATAAGGAAAAAGAAGGGAGAGGGTTGGTGGAGGCAAGAGCCTTCTTAGATTTGCTAATTTTATTTTGCTTGGTTCTTGTGGAAGAGAAAAATAGACAGTAAGGACTTATTATGAGTTACTTTTTAGCTTATCCATTTATGGTAGTAGGGAATACATATTAACACCAATATTTCAAAATAAGATATTTAAACATCGAAGTCTATCTTTATGTTCATATAAAGATAGATTTCGATGAATTCATCTTTAAGCTGACAAATTGGTAGTAACATTCCCTAAATAGCGCCAAACAAAATTCTCTCCTATTCTTTTGACTTATTTTATGTTTTAACATGACATCAAAGCAAAGTCCCAAACTGATTCTCGGTATGTTAAAGTCCTTGTTAGTGAGGTGTTACTAATTCATTCTCGATGAACCTCTTTGTTTGTGAGGAGATTTTTGTATTGGTGGTTTCTTTTTATTGATGGAGGTTTTGACCTTAGATTTGACTTCATTAGTGGCGTTTCAAGCAAAATTTGTCTTGACAAAGCACTTTCAAGGGTGAAAAGTCATATGATAAAATATTCTATGCTTTTGAGGACGATTATTAGAATATTTCAAGATTTACTATAATCATACTTTCATTTATAACAATGAGAATAATTATAATCATAATGTGATTGTAGTATTCACTACATCAAGGCAGTTAGATATGTATATGATTCTTATGATTTAAGAAATCCTGACATCTTAATAATTTATCAAATATGTGTTAACCTTCACTTTGTAACACCACTGATCACTACTTATGAAGAATGGTTATGTTAATGGTAGAACTTGACAATGTTCAAATAGAGACTTCATCATCGTGTTCATAATTTTTTTTAAATGTTCTACAACTTCTGATGATTGTTGGACTTCTTCTTTTTAAATAAGTTTTCGAATTATCATCTTTTACAAAATCATAAAAAATAATTTTCTCTTCACATATGTTTCAAATTTTTACAAACTGTAAATTGGATTATTCTAAACACTTTCACAAATTTTTAGGAAACAGTAATTGGGATACAAGTATGTATTTTTAATAGGTCATATAGTTGATATTTTGGTCAAAATTCAGGATATTCGAAATAGGATACTCTATTATATAATAGACAAAAATAAATCTAGTAAGGAAGATGTAGCCCCAGTTGTTTTTATGTTCATGGAGGTAGAACTTTATGACCAAACATCTATTAATCCTCTCTTTCTTTTATTTCATATTCTTACAAATTCAGATTGAGATACTTCAACTTTTCCGACATGGGATGTTCCTGTGTAGTATATATAATATTATAAATGACATCTGTAACAATTTTGAGAGTAATCGTTCACATTTGCTTCTCACACAACTCAATAACTTGTCAGCATATGCAGATGATCGTCATGTGCTTGGTTGATCTACTTTTGCACGTAAATTGATATGAATTTACTAGATTGCTGGGGACAGACCTACGATGATTTCAGATTATAGACCAATTTCTTGCTATTCAACTGTTTATAAAATCATTGCTAAATTGCTGGCAGATCGATTGAGAGTTGTTTTAGCTTAGGTGGTGAGCTTGACATAAGTTGCTTTTCTTCCCTCAAGAAGTATTAGTGAAAATATATTGAGTCTGTAAGAGCTGATGGGTAAGTACCATTCGGGAAAACATATTAAAAGTTGTGTTATGAAG
>JAOQMM010000008.1:7858451-7868691 GCA_027563515.1 Erythroxylum platyclados | reverse complement strand
ATTCTGTTATGAGTTGTTTTCTTGCTATACTTTTGTTACCGCATTGTGTGCAATAGCGTAACAACTTCAAATATAGTTCACTATTTGTATGGGATGAATTTTAAAAGAAAAACAGAAGAAAAATTGTAATCTCCCTTTTTATCTTCATTTCTTTCGGAGGCTTCATGAACTTGAATCCACGAAATTATCCTTCTCCTGTCACCTTTGGAACTCTCATGGTAAACTTTATTTTGCTAAATTGAGTCGTCTTGGATCGATTTGTTTACATGCAAGATTTGGACTAATATTAATTCGGATTTCATTATAATTTATTTACATGACTGGAAAATGTTTTCCTTTCCAGAAATTGAAGGTGGAGAGGACAAAGGACGACCAAACTCTTCGAACCACCTTTAAGAATTGTAGCCCTTCATTAGTTATCCTTCCTTTTGGATGTACGGTGTATATGCATGAATAGGTAAAGTTTGACTACCATTAATAATTCAATACAACTTGGAACATTAATGTAATATACCTGTCTGCCATTATTTAGAACTTGTCACCCACTCTTTCTTTTTGTGTTTTATACTTAAGAAATGGTGTCCGTCCATTTACGTTGTGTGGACACAGAAACACAATCGTGTTATGAACACACAAACAAACCGGCGATAGTAAGTCAACTGATAGGTATTATTCCGTTCTCAACGCTTGCAGAGTTTGACAGAAGGACAAGAAACGATTCCTTTTAGTTAAGTAGTGTATCAGTGATTTTGCACTCTTTTCTCACTTTGTAGAATTGAAAATGAAAGAGGGGAATCCATATAAAGATAGCGTTCAAGATAGGTTTTAACGCTAATATTAAAATAAATAACAATGAGACATATATAATTATTAAAAGTACATTTAAATGAATAAGAAATTGTTAATCTAGTTCATTAATTTTGACCCAACTTAAATCACTTATAGTCTTTTTAAAATTTAATTCAAACTGTTTTATTTTTTATGTACAACTTTTTATTAAACATTTCTAATTATTCTCTTTTATAAATGAGAAGAATTAATTGTGTCAGTATTTTTTTATATATATTCATATTTGCTTTTAATAATCATGTGCATCTGGTCATTATTTTTTTAAATAGAATTTTTACAAAAGTAGTTTTTATAAAATTACTAAAAGATTAATCGAACCTTTTAAGATGCATCTCAAATTTGGTCCAAAATTAGTCTAGATTTAAATACTTTCAAACTATATAAAACAAGTCATTTTCATATAATTGTTAAAAATAATTTTATTTTATTTTATTTTTTAAATTAACAAACTAATGCGATGTTATTGATTGAAAACATAAGATATCATTGTCAAGTATTAGCTATTAGATAGCTAATATGGACAACTAAGTTAGCTTTTATATAATTACCCAATGCAAATTAACAACTGTGGGTTCCATTCTTTGGTTGATCAATTGGCTCAGTTTGGAATTACATGAAGAGTTTAGAGATCAATCTTATCATTACATTAGACAAAAAAGGTTAAGTTGCCATCTAGAAGTGCATTACAGGTGTCAGCCGAAAAATTAACCGATTATTATTCTTTGTAAAAAAATTAACGTATTTAGTACACAAGATTCCTCACTCTACTAAGTTCAGATTCTCCACTTTACTAAGTTCGGGTTAGCGATATAGAAAGCTGTTATTCTTAATAAAACAAGATCAATAATTTAGGTGCTTTAAAAACAGACAAATTTTCAATAATACCTTGGTGTGTTTTCTTGTCACTTCCGTTCCATCTTGAAAACCCAGCGAAAGCTGAAGTTACATAGATCCTAGTAATGTTAGCCAATGGCAAGATTCGATTAGATAGAAGTCGGCTAAGCAGTCCCCTCCTGTACTACATGCGTCTTGTAAAACCTTGGAATATTTTGGTCAGGTTTGAGGCACTGGGGCTCCTTCAGCACCACTCTTCTCTTATCTCAACCTCCTTTTATCTCATGGGTCATTTTCTACTTCCATTTCTGTCGAAAGGATCATGTTGCGTGGATATTTATGAAAGGCTTTAAAGAATCAAATTCAGCTTCTTTTCCTCGCAAACAAGACAAATCAGAGCCAGCCACCCTCTACCTATTACGTCGCATTTAACAAGGCTAAACGACCCAAGTTCATTTGTCTTCAACGTGACACTTAAATCTTAGCTACACATACGGCTTTCAGGTGACATGCTCGCGTAATGGTATGTTTTACCCTTTTGCATAAAGGCTTCTCATCTTGATGGTCTTCTAAAGATATATACTTGTGCTTCAAGACTTGATATTCCTCCAATGATCCAAAAGCATCAGCATCAGCATCTGTGTGTAAGTGTTTGTGGAAGATGTAGGTCATTCAATTGGTGGATTTGTTAATGGTTGCCAACTTTTGTCATGAAATCAGACTTAAATTAAAAAAATAAAGGAAGGAATAAAAATCAGACAGCCCATATTAAGGGAATGTTTAATACGATTTTAGGCGATGATTTAGACACTTAATTTTTTAGACATAAGGTTGCTTGTGCCATTTAACCTATTCTAAGTCTGTATTATAAATTTTATAATAAATAAATAAAATATGCTAAAATTTATAAATAAAAATTTATAAAATAAAGTAAGAACGTGTTAAAAGAAGCGGAGGAATTGATGCAACCCTTTGCTCCTCAAAAACAAAAATAAAATAAAATAGATTAAGTTACACTTGAATAAATGAGAACCGCTAGTTAAAATAAAAGCATTTCCTAAATAATTAATGTTATATTATTCTTCACTTATAATTATATATATGGAATCATCTTGATGAGAGATACCCTAATCTTCTATTCATGATTGATGGCTACACATTTCCGTATCACATCCAAAGCAGACAAAAGAATATGACCAATGCCCACCACAACATTCTTCTAAGTTTTTAAAGTCCAAATCACGTCAACTTCAAACAACTTAGCTAAACAGGATTTGACATGAGAGGACCTAGAAATTACTAGGACTCACATCATATGGGAGGTGCGGACGTGATCATTCCTAACTCAAAAAAAATTGTTATTTTATTTCTGTTTATTTTTTATAAATATTAAAAGGAAACTTTCATAAAAAAATAAAATAAAACAAAATAAGAATATTTTAAGAGTGGACTCTAGGCAGATATCAAGCTTGGGTTAAGATTATAAGTTTGAAAATTTTATAAAAGATTTTGAAGTATTGGATTAAGTTTCAAGCAATTTAAATTTTGATAAACTCAAAGTAGATTTAAACCTTAATTAAACTTAATTGTTTTAATTTATTTATTTTACAAGAATATAAAAATCTTTCAAATATTTTTTAAAAATCAACTTTAAAGTTCTTAACTTTTAAAATTTTTTAATTTAATTTCTAAATTTTTTAAAATTTTAATTGAGTGTTCAATCTTTTAAGAAATTTTTAATTCAATATCAAAGTTTTTAAAATTTTCAATTCAACAATCAATCTTTTAAATTTTTTAAATTTTCAATTGGGTGTTTAATCTTTTAAGATATTTTCAATTTAGTATCAAAGTTTTTAAATTTTTTAATTCAACAATCAATCTTTTAAAATTTTAACAGTTCAGTTAAAAATCTTATTTCTATTACTAATTTTTTGGCTTAAACTATATTCTATCAATTCAAGCTTTAGTTGAATTATCATTCCTAGTCCCTACCCTATCAAATAATGAGGTTAGAAACTTGGGGCATTTTTCTACGCTCAAACTCGAATTAATAAGGAAGTATTTAAAAACTAAAGAAAAAAGATTTCATCTTCTCATTAAATGGAGTACTGCTTTTGAGTCACTAATAATTTGACCAGATAATGTTCAAATGTAAACAAAGTAAAGATGGAACTCTAAATTCATTTGTGTCTTGCATAGTAATTTCTGGCAATGATTAGTATTTGTAGTATCAATTAGAAATTAGTATAAAAATAAATTATATTGTATTGGATAATTTTATTGGGATGTATTAAAAATTTTATGTTTGTACCATTTGTATTGGGTAGTATAAAAATGAAAAATAGAAAAATAGAAAATATTGAATATAAATTATAAATTATAAATAATTGAAGAGATAAAATGAAAAAATAGTTCATATTTAAATATTTTAAATAAAAATAAAAATAAAAAATTTAATTAATAGGTATTATATCTAGTCCTAAGTATCAACAGAACTTTTACCGAATTATTATTGTTGTAGATATTATATCTAGAAAATAAATACTCTATATTAATTTGAATAAATTAATTTATTAAGTAAAATTTTAAAATTTTTTAATTTAAAACATAATTAATTTTATTATTTATCATATTTTCTTAGTTTTTGTCTTTATTTAATAAATTTAATACTTTTATGTAAGTAATTAGTTTGATATTTTAAATATAATTAAGATAAAAATTTAAGTATAAAATTGAGAGTAATTAAATTTCATATAATATTAGAAACTTTGCATCCAAGAATATATGCAAAGAAATGCCGATAAAAAGAATACAAGGACCGCACGTGTAACTCACGCACTCATAGAAAGCCATGCACGAGATTGTCGGCTACTGCTTTTGCATAACAAAGGAGAAAGAGCCCAGCACACGTTTACAACTCCAGGAACAGAGCATCTAATGACAGTACACACATATATATATTATATACATATCTGCTCTCTTTATATATACACATCTGGGGATATAATATTCACGTATGTATTTGTCGTGAGCTAGGAGTTGGTGGGCTGTTCTTCGAATTCGAAGCCGATAACAATTTTCTTTCTTTTAATATTCTTTTTAAGCAGCAACAACAAAAGTAAGCAGACCCATCTCCTTATTTGTTTTCCATAATTATTCCATTTTTCGTCAATTAGTTGCATGTTTTTAGTCAGTCTGTAACACCCATTTCTTGTTTCTCTCTGTCTGTCGCCATATCCTGCAATCTGTACTTGTTTGCGTGGGGTGAGGTGGGGATGTTTGTATTGTTTTAGCTTATAGTTCTCTGTTTTTGGTGGGTGAGAAAGTTGATTTCTTTCTTTGTGGATGGTGTTCTTTGGGTGTAGCTGGAGTGGAAAAAAGGGAAAGTGTTACCCATAGTTAGTGGGATCATAAAGACAAGGTTGAAGCTGAAACCGATGCCGTTGAGTATAGTCCATGATGGTGATGGATTGCCCAGGATTATCTTGACTGAGCCTACTGGTTCATCAGTTGAGGTGAGTTCAATTCTGAGCCTTAATTTGGTTCATATTTTCCCTTTCGATATTGGATGTAATTGAGCGATGTTATTCTTGTTTGTTGCGATTGGAACGCGTTTAGTTCTATTTCTCTTACTTATAGATGATGCTCACATAAATGGGGGGAGAATTTTGGCATCTGGTAGTGGAAATAGAATGGTTGAATGGAGAATAATATCGACACAAAGACGTAATTATAGTTAATTCTGTTATAAAGTTGGAAAAGATTTACAGTGACGAGAAGAGCCGAGATTCCTGATTAAGTCTGATAACGTGGAGACAAGATGTATGCATGAAGCATTCGAAAGGAGTTAAGCAAGAAAATTTTCATGGAGCAAGAATATTTTGCTACTAAAGATTGATGAAGGCTTTGTTATCTGTTACATATGAGAAACAGTAGCTTTCTTTTGAGGCTTCCCCTTTTTGGCGTTTCCATTCATCTGATTGAAGCCTGTTTGAAGATTGTAATCGCCTATGTACCTTAAGCAAGTTGGAGAACTATTATTCAACTAGTTTTCATAATTCAGAAGTTTATACCACATGTGCTACTCTACTGTTATTATGATTCTCAGTTAGTTGAACTGCAGAGCAAATGAAAACACTTCAACAGCTTACTCTGATAGTTCTTAATTTTTGTGTTTACCCAACTTTATTCCTATGGTTGTTTTCAGGTGCTTCTATATGGTGGTCAAGTTGTTTCCTGGAAGAATGATAAGAGAGAAGAACTACTATTTACGAGCAGCAAGGTTGATTTTTTTTTTTTTTGGCTCCTTTAGCTGTTATTAATAAATGACTGAATATATGAGGGGTGTACTTTCCGTGAATCAGATATAACCTCATTCTCATATCCTTCACGCAACTGTTGTAACTGGCACTGATATAGTCAATTACTTCCAAGATCATATACTTTAGAAGGTTGAGGTCAACGCATAAACATGGCATTTATGGAATATATTTTAAAGTCATTTATATTATTGATTCTTTAATTCATCAATCTCTCGCTGCTTTTATGAACATGTTCCGATAGTACTCCAGTCATTGATTCACTAATGATCAAACTTTATTTAAGCCTCACATATACCAGGCTACTATTATGTGTGATAAAGCAACATATACAATTTAAACCTCATTCTATCTTCTTCTGGTGGCATTTTTATTCTTTGCAGGCTATTTGGAAGGCACCAAAAGCTATCAGGGGTGGTATACCTGTCTGCTTTCCTCAGGTTCGACTGCTAGTAGAACATATGTCAGGTTTATCCTTATTAGTATTGTTTTATAAATTGATGTTCTTATTTCAGTTTGGAAATCTTGGTTCACTGGAGCAACATGGTTTTGCAAGGAACAAATTATGGTCATTGGATAATGATCCATCACCTTTGCCCCCAGCAACCAATCAATCGTGTGTGGATCTTATATTAAAGTCCACAGAGGAGGATCTTAAGATCTGGCCACGCAGGTATGCCTGCAATTTGAAGCAGCCAACACAAGGCTATTGCTTAAGGATCATTTGCTTGGACTTACGAATATTATGCATTATGATTTTGTGTAGCTTTGAGTTACGGCTTCGTATCTCTCTCAGTGCTGGCAAACTTATCTTGATCCCACGTGTGAGAAACACAGATAGCAAGGCCTTTTCATTTACATTTGCACTGCGTAACTACTTATCTGTATCAGATATCAGGTCCTTCAAATTTCAAACCTTTCATCTTGATCATAATGATTTACGGGTACAAGTTTACTATTGTGTCAGTTTGTATGATTATTGCTAAATATTACTCACTTATCCAACATGATCTGCGAAACAGCTTTAGTTGCTAAGAAGTAGGAAGATATTCCCTTTTATGTTTTCCAGATGAGGTGAATGATGTTTTTGACTTGCAGTGAAGTGCGAGTTGAAGGATTGGAGACACTTGATTACTTTGACAATCTAAAGCGGAAAGAAAGATTCACTGAGCAGGCAGATGCAATTACTTTTGATGGCGAGGTACTAGATTTATGTTTCCTTGAAATTCAACCAGAATCTCAAGCCATTGTTTTGAAAATACATGTTTAAGTTGCACATATTTAGTCAGTTCCAAGGTTATGTCGAAACTATGCCCTATCATTTAAGCACCTTTTGAATTCAAACATATTCTCATTGTATCTATAGCCTGTGAGATTTTTTTATTTCAGGTTGACAGAATATATTTGAGCACTCCAATAAAGATTGCCATTATAGACCATGAGAAGAAGAGAACGTTTGTTCTTCGAAAAGATGGCATGCCAGATGCAGGTTCTAAAAATGCTTCTGCTGATATCATATCTGTTAGATTTTCTTATTTTCTCTTGATCATGTATATTGGAGTTTATTACTTGCATATAATGTGGGATAGTTGATATGCAGTTGTGTGGAATCCTTGGGATAAAAAGGCAAAGGCTATCCCGGACTTGGGGGACGAGGACTATAAATCCATGTTGTGCGTGGATTCTGCAGCCATTGAGAACCCAATTGTCTTGAAACCTTTTGAAGAGTGGAAGGGTCACCAAGAACTATCCACTGTGTCATCAAGTTATTGCAGTGGGCAGCTGGACCCTTTGAAGGTTCTTTACGGCTTTTAGTGATCTCTCCCATGAAGTTGATGGAGCAGATCCTGTAAGCTGTATAAGCTGCCCTATGCTTTTCTAGGAGTGAGATAAAACCAGCTGAATGTTATAGTTGGCTGCATTTTGGAGCCACACTTCACACTGAGCAACAAGATTTTTCCGTTGCTTTTTTGTGATTATTGTAGGTGCCTCTTTCTTTTCGACAGAGTAGTTCCATAATGGCATAATGTTCATGCAGAAAGAGAGAAGTATAGATTTTCTTGAATACTTAAAATGTAGAATCATTAAGTTCTCATATTGCTCTGCAAATAACATAGCGAAATGGGAATTGTCGAAGCCTAGTTTCTACCATAAACTGGCCACAACTTTCTGCTAACTATCATCCTTAGTAGTTGGTCAGTCAATCAAATTGGACTTTATTCCCTAACGCCTACACGAAGGACTTTCAGACTTTTTAGCGTGTGATTAGAAGAAAGAAAGCACGGACATTCCAACTTTTTCTTTGGCATCCTTGTCCAAAGGATCGTCTCCCAGATACAGGTTGATGTATGCCCTGCAGAGAAGATCACTCTCTACCTTGCTTATCATCTCATCAATCACTGTGCAAATCAAACGTGAGCCTCGCATTAGATTTCTGCATTTATTGACTACATAACATGTCAATGCATTCTTACCTTTAGTTTGCAGGATGTATCCAGGGAGTCTAGAAATCTCGATTACAGATCCAGTTGGTAGCTTAGTGTCATCTGAAGCTTGACCTAGGAGCCTATAATTAAGAAACAAAAAGATATTAAACATTATTTGACGGTAGTTAACTTGGTTCACTAAACTTACATGTTTATGAGCTCATCATTCTTCTTCCCCCCAGTAAGCTTTTTTATGGATGCTCCAAGACCTTCATCAAAACTCTTCTTAACCATGCCCATGGTGAGAGAAGAATACACTATCACCATCCTTACTGTAATTGGCAGATCACTTTCAATCATCAATTGGTACAGTTCCTTTGTTGGTTTTGCTGGTGCCTTGACAATCTTTGACTTCAGAAGATCCTTAAGCTTCTCACCATCAGCATATATCCCTTAAATTTGACATACTTCGTTTAGCTTCACATAAGTCAAGACAAAAGGGTATACTTGTGTCCAGAAAGCGGTCTTGTGATTCGTTACCTTATGTTGAATAAGATACGCTTTGCTATAGCTACTACATTCTAACCAAGTAGATTACTTGATCACTGACTTGTTTGTATTACCTCATCTGTTGCTGATATTTGTTCTAATCTAGTTAGTATAATGCATGTCACTGCAAAAGTACGGTGCTTTGTTTTACACTAGATTAGTTACATTACTATGATTCTGTTGTTTGCTTCCTTCCAAAATGGGGCCATTGATCTACTCTGCAGCTCAAGTGAGTCAGGAACTAAAGTTTTTTGTTTTTGGGGCTCGTCTGTCTGGAATCAAAATGATGCTAATATTCAAATAAATGCAACATGTATGGAGATAAAGAAGTTGAGAGAAATATATTACCAAATCCATAAATTTTGATGCCCAAGCCAAGCATGGACTTCTTCCTCAAACCAACACCGATTAGCTGTTTCCCATCATCCAACTTTACAGGGAAGGAAACACCTGACTTCGGTTCAACTTCAACTGCAACCTCTTCTTCCTTTGGCTTCTCAACAATGGCTTCTTTCCCATATGCAGCTTTATCTGAGGTTGACACTCCATTTTTCTTCATCTCATTCTCAGAACCAACCCCATTAAGTTCCTTCTCCTCTGCAGGCATCGCAACGAGATTCTCAGAAGTGGGTGCCATTTTCCAACTATGGTGACTTTACCAGAAAATAAGAGAAGTGTGTGCTGGTGTGGAAGAGAGAGTGCAAGGCTTTATATAGGAACGAGTAGTCATCGACCCGCACAAGGTGCGGATCTAATCATCAGACTAATTCTAACTGTGTATCTCACTGGTGATGGAATTATTTATATTACTGAAATAGAAGTCTTAGATCCTCAAGGTTCTTATTGTTGTTTCATGTGCATTCGTTGTATTTTTAATGGTAAGAAGCTCAAGAAAGCATTGAAATTTGTCTCTGCGAGAATACTGGAATGATGTTGAAACGTTCTTTAAACACGAGGAATTCAACTTATTTTATTTCTTGTAACAAAAAATCACTATGTTGTACAGTGATAAGCAGCTATATTAGTTTGTGTTGTGTGTTATTTTTCAATAATACGTGAAAAGCCGATATCAGCACTAGATCAACCAATTAGTTTGGCTTCTACCCTTCAAAAATGTATGGAATTCACACCTGTCAAGAATATGACTTGTCTACAACTCTAGCCTACCTACCTTGATATTAGCACTAGATCAACCAATTAGTTTGGATTCTATCCTTTAAATCTGTATGGAATTCACACATATCAAGAATATGACTTGCCTGA
>JAOQMM010000008.1:7813096-7831856 GCA_027563515.1 Erythroxylum platyclados | reverse complement strand
GTCTACAGTTGCTTTGTCGACTACAGAGGCAGAGTATATGGCAGTTACAGAGGCTGTGAAGGAGGCAATTTGGCTACTCTTATAACTACTCCTACCTAGCTTAATATGTTACAATTTTGTGATTATTTACCTTTATCCCTTTTTCTAACTATTTTGTGTCTTCCGGTCATCTTCCTGATTAAAGGAGTAATATGAGATGTAGGTTTTTAGTCTTTAACAAAATTTTCAGACCACAAATGGTCAATAACATACTGATAACTTTTTAAATAATATTCACGCTTATAATATCAATTCACATAAGCATGAATATCTTTCTTCTAATATGATCCACAAGATTACATGCTTATATGGATCCCAATTAAGTCCCCTAGTCTACATTGATAGGTTCTTACTTGTAAATTAACAATGATTTTTTTTGCAAAATGTGTGACTTTGAAGTTTAGATTTTCATTAGTCTTAGTGATACAGTACATTACATCTTATTATGTAACTTCTATCTTCTTGCTTACTCTTGGGCATATATAATCATTGGATTTAATGATCATATCTCTTTTTTCATGAACCTGAGTTATTAAGACAACTTGAATATCTTCTAGCATATTAGTCAAACTTTTTTATATGAGCTTTACAAATGAATCCATTAAATCTCTTTGATACACTAATGCGAATAATTTTATACTTGGTTTTATGCTCAGAAATGCCTTCATCATAGGCACATTTAAACCTTCTTTCCATAATTCTTCTTATTTGCTCTCGCAGTTAAGTATTATTCGTTATCAGTTGCATATACTTCCTCTCTAGATGAATCATTTCCAATTGTACTCATCTCCTTAACAAAGAATTCTTCATCGGCTTGTTCCATCTCAACTTGGAATAACTCTTCTTTAATCACACCCATCTTCTATTGTGTATTAGTTTCATGATCATAGCCAATATTGGAATCAGATTATTCACCATTTGTTGCAAAATTCTTATAACCATGCTTATAATAGACTTGAATATTTTAGTAATTTAATTATTGCATACTTTTAATAATTAATAACATGTCCTTGTCATGTATAAGTTCGACTCTTTTAAGTATTCATCAATTCTTCAAGAAATTTGTAAAACATAAATATTACTCGATATTCTTTATCTTCAAACACCTATTTTTAACACAAAAAGCTAAGTTCATCAATACTCATATCCTTCTTCTTTTTGATCTTGCTCCCATATATTTGTTGTTGCTATATCTTTGTAACACCTTAACTACTATAATAAAATTCAAAATCTAATAATATCTATATTACGAAAAGTGGGAGTATTAGTTTCCAACACAATTAAATAATGAGTAGCTCATGTATCTTTTACATTAACATAAAGAAAAGATATATAGTTATCAAATGCACATATTGTTAATAATTTAACCCTACTATTACCAAGCACATTTAGGTTCATATTCCTTAAATTAATAAATTTATCTCGATCTATTAGAGAAATTAAAATTTGTTTATTATGACTGCATGAGCTATATAGAGAACTTCAACATCAAGACCTTCAAATAGCACACAGAAACATGAGATAATAACTTATATGAGTGTCTTAAACTAGTTAGCTATTTGTTTCTAGGATGTTAAGTTCATCTTTTGTTATGCAATACCTCATTGCCGTATACGGGAGAGTGGTCTTATGTTTTGCTGACAATTGATACTTTAAAGAGCCTGTATATATTGGCCCCTCATCTATAAAGCAACTAGTTATCTATCCTCTAACTCAGTTGATCAAACTTTAACGTCATACACCTTTTTAAGACCGCTTGCTTTTATAAAAATATGTATAATTCATATCAAGAAGGGAAGGAAAGATCCAATTATAGGATAAAAACATACTATTCTAGCTTCATATATGCATACATTGATTTCTTGCAATAGTGTTTTATATATAAACCAAAAGATATAGTAAACATGTGTAGAAATTCTATTGAAGGAAGGAAAATGAAGATTGTCTAACATTGGAGTTTAAAATGGATACTAACTATCAACATGATGAGTCGCCATTAAAACAAAAGTTTCAATACTTGAGATTTTGAAGAGATACAGAAGAAAAGGTGATAGTGGCGATTAATAAAGAAAAGGAGGTGATGATGGTGGTGGTGCTAAACGGTTACAAAGAAGAGGAGGTGATAGTAACAATGGTGTAGTGATAACAGTGCTGGTTGTGCTGACTTAGGATTACAGACACAGAATACTTCAATGTCTCTTGTGATGGCAATCATCATCTCTTACGTTACAAAGAATGAAGGCTGCTAAGTTTAGAATTATAGAGAAAGAGAGTAAAATGTTTGTAAATTCTTTATTTTAAATTTAATTATTTGACATGTCTATTAGTTTTTATGTGTCTTTTAGTTAATATCATTAACTTTGGTTATAACCATGGACTATATATTTTGAATAGTTCTCATTAATATTATAAATTAAATAAAATTTAAAAAATTTATTATAAGATAAATTATATGCCCACTATTTAAGTGATTCTCTTTTTTAAAAACTGAACCAAAAGTTACATCAGTAAAGCATGCCGTTTCAAGTTTAAAGGTTCAATTGATATTAAATTGTTATAAAACTAGTTAAAGATTGAGTAAAATTAAAGATTTTGAAATAAAATTGAAGAAGACTGCCCTTAATTTAAAGTTTAATTGAAAAGGGAAATTGTTAAATAAAAATTAATTAGTTTAAAGCAGTTTATAAAAATCGATTAATTTATAAAAATCGATCGATTAATTAATAAACTAATCGATTTTTAATAATAAATGTTATTAAAATAAATCAAACCAAAAAGTTAAAAGCTGAATTGAAAAGTTGATTGGTTCAAGGTTTTCACAATTGAATCATTCAATCCGATTGAGTTTTTTAACCATTGATAAAACTAACTCCAAAGTCCATTGACAATGGGATTGGCAAATGGCAATGGAGGAGGTAAGGTAGCCAATTAAAAACCCTAGGGACCAAATTGGACTGCATTTTCACTTATTTGCATAAATGACACTCTCCATTCCTTCATGCTATAAGTGGATTTGGAAATTTAACCAATAAAGATTAGGAACCGGATCCTCTATTTCAATAACTCTATTTCAGCTTTGTTTCGTGTCCAATATGATGACGTTTTGTAAGTTTTACATATAATACGATGTAATTTTTATTACAAAATGATGTCATATTGGGCTCAGAATAGGATTGGAACAGAATAATGAGAACAAAGAATTTGAACCTTACAGATTATTAAACTCGGTTGAGTAATATTTTAATAGGGTTAATTATAAAAAAAGCTCAAATTTTTGTTAATTTTTCGATTAAAAGTAGCAATAAAATTTCAAAACTTTTAATTTTTTTCAATTCTAGCCCAAACTTCAAAAGGTAGCAATAAAATGATCAAACATTCAACTTTTTTCAATTCTAACCTGATGTTAATATTTCCGTTAAGTTTGCTGACGTGACTTGTCATATGTTTCAGAAACCTTAACTATTAATACATTTTAGCCAAAATTAACACAACAAATGAAGATTAATGAAATGACATCTTTATTTAAAAATGACCTAAATTAGATTACACAGCCTCGACGACCTTACGCTTTGATTTCATTTTTTTCCTTCATTTTTAGTTTGTTCTCTCGACGCCCTCACCTTTCCATTTTCAGATTAAGGAGCCCGGACGTCCTCACACTAAGGACATCAAGAGAACGAACTAAAAACGAAGAGCTTACTGATGCAGTACGCTATAATAGGAGAGTAGTTTGGGACGTTAGAAGAATAAACAGAAAGCAAAGGGTTGATGACATCGAGAGAACAACAAATAACGTTAGGGTAGAATTGAAAAAAATTAAAAATTTGAGCATTTTATTGCTACTTTTGAAAGTTTGGCCTAGAATTAAAAAAAATTGATAAATTTTAGTATTTTATTGCTACTTTTTAAAGATTGAGTTGTAATTAAAAAATTGACGAAGGTTTGAGCCTTTTTTTTAATAATTAACTCTATATTAAGTTTTTGGACTTGATAAACAAAAGCCCATCATTCACTTGAAATCCATGGGGGCAAAAGGACGAAGATTATATCTGTGACCAGAAAACGACGCTCGTCCCGGATCCATCACAACACGGGATCGCTTTCTTTTTGCTTCTCATTCGGACTCTCTTCTCTGGGACTTACTGTTTCTTTCGGTGCCTCCTCCAATGCTAATTTAGACCATCCTTTTTTACGTTTCAATCTACCCCCATAATTTTTTTTAGTTGACTTTCGTTTTTCTCTTCTGGTGTTAGCTGTAATTGTGGAGCGGACTCAGTTGAGGTTCTGAGATGGATTTGGTATCTGGGTATAAGGTGGACACCCTTTTTCTCTCTCACTCTTGATTGTTTTCTATTGTTCTGTTCGTTGCTTAATTGGAATTATCTGCGAATATTGGTTTTTGTGTGCTCTAAGTTCATTCACTGCTGTGTTTCTCTTATCCCTTTTTTTTGTGATCTTCGGAATTGCCCAGGCGTGGACCTTGAACTGATTGGATTAATGTTTTGCTTTTGCAGGGAGTCGTTGGGCTTGTTTTTGGCAATGAGAACTCGAGTTCCAACGAGGATAGGTAAATTGGTCTCTGCATTTAGTGGCAGTTATGAGGGTTGAAATATTTTCCATAGTCTAATCTGCTCACAGGAATTATGCTAGTTGAAAACATCTGAAACTTGTTGGGCACCTTTAAAGTTTTGTGCCTTTTATGTTAACTGTGATTACGGATCAATTTCTGGTGCTGTATACTAGTGAGTGTTATTGTGCTTGATGGGGATGCACCCTCATTTTTTATATGAGAGGATAACTAATGATATTTTGGAAATCTTTGATTTTGAGCTTTTCGTTTTCCTTTTCTCTATTTGGATGGATAAGGTTTGTTCCAATCTTTTCCTTGATGATTCTCTTTGCATGTATCTGTGGATGATACAAGAATATCCTTTTTGACTTTTTTCGATAGCTATGTTGAGCGGTTGCTAGACCGAATAAGCAATGGTGTGCTGGCAGAGGACAGGAGGAATGCCATGATTGAGCTCCAGTCTATTGTGGCAGAAAGTCGTGGAGCTCAGCTGGCATTTGGGGCTATGGGTACAGATTGTTGTATTTATGCTGACAATGCTTATCTTTGTCTAATTCTAGTCATTACATTCTCAGACTATATTTCTTGCAGGATTTCCTGTACTTATGAGTGTCTTAAAGGAAGAACGAGATGACGTTGAAATGGTTCTGCAACTTTCTCTTCCTGCATTTCTTTTGCTTCATACAAACTGTTTGCTTTTGTTTCACTGCATGGTAAAACATACATGCTACCTGTTGTAGATTAGAGGTGCCTTAGAAACTCTTGTAAGTGCTTTGACACCGATTGATCATGCAAAAGAATCAAAGAATGAGGTCCAACCGGCTTTAATGAACACAGATTTACTTTCCCGAGAAGCAGACAACATATCTCTTCTATTGAGTTTGCTGGTGAGAGTTCATTTAATTTGTTCAGGCCATTAGCCTGCTATTTATAATGCATGCTTATTACTATTTCCTTTGGTACTTTCAGTCAGAAGAGGACTTCTATATACGATATTATTCTCTTCAAATTTTGACAGCCCTTCTCTCAAACTCACAAAACAGGTATGAATTAAGAGTAAAAGGTCATTCTTCTTCTTAAATTTATGATAATCCTTAACTATGTTGGAAAGAACTTTGCTGAGTACCCTTCAGGTTACAGGAAGCCATTCTGACCATTCCTCGTGGAATCACTCGGCTAATGGATATGCTTATGGATCGTGAGGTATAACAATTGTCTTTTGAAAAATACTGATTGTCCAATTACTTCTCACATGGCTATTTGCTTTTTCCTGGGAGATATTTCTGCCGTTAGTCAAGTGTCTTTGTTTACAAATGAATTCATCAGGGAAAAGATGCAAACTGTTTTTCTTAATGACGTTAAAATGGGGATGCATGAAAAAGTATTGAGTTGTGGGTGCAAGTTCTTTTTATTGAATCATTCCTGCTGACTTATACATTCATGCCCTGAAAATACTCGTGTTCTACTTGCTAGGTTATACGAAATGAAGCATTGCTGCTTCTTACCTACCTGACTCGAGAAGCTGAGGTGACAATTTTTTCTCAATGTGTGCTGACTCTGATATTTTCCCTGCATCTGTATTGGAATTCCTCACTAACCAGGCCAGTTTGAATATTAGGAAATTCAAAAAATTGTAGTCTTTGAAGGTGCATTTGATAAAATATTTAGCATTATTAAAGAGGAAGGAGGGTCGGATGGTGGCGTTGTTGTACAGGTAATTAAGTTCCCTCAAATTGAATGGGTTGCTCTTTTCAACTTGTTTAGCTTTCCTGCTGGTGGATCATTATTGATCTCTTATACATTACCATTTTGTGTGTTAAACTGCCTGTATACTGTCAAGGTTACTTCATATTCCCTTGGAACTTCAGTCTCTTCATTTGGATTTGTGTAGTTTCAACTTCTGTATGTGATGGTTGATGACTTGAGCAACTTACTTTGAGAATCTAATTTTTGACACATTACCTGAACATTTGGTATGGTGTTGAAAGTGAAGGCTGGCTGTGGTTCTAATCTGGTGGGCTCCTATGTACTGCTTTAACTGAGAAGTCGCTTTAACTGAGAAGTCGCTAGAAAACTACAATGTTCATATGTTGCATCTTCTGTTACATTGTAAAATTTGTAGGTTATAATAATTTCTAGTATGGTTCTGAAATTAATTTTGGGTAAATTTCCCGAAAACTTTTATAGGTACACATGCTCCAATATGTTTTCCATAAGAACTATTTTCTTTCATTTTTCCCCTTTTTTACTACTTATCATCTTAAGACACACAATAGTTTTATTAATGGAAGGCTCATAGAAGTTCCTTCCATGAAAACTTCATTATTTTTCCTCCGCATTGGAAAATGAATTGATGTGTTGCTTGTGCTAATGTACTTTTTTGCTTATTGTTGTCCAGGACTGTTTGGAGTTGTTGAACAACCTTATTCGTAACAATGCATCTAATCAGGTGTGTACCTTTTGTCACTTCTGGTGATGTGTGATTCTTATCATTCTGCTGATTTGAAATTGATGTAGATACTGCTGAGGGAGACTGTTGGCTTTGATGCCTTAATATCAATTCTGAAGCTTCGGGGAACTGCGTATAGTTTTACACAACAGAAGGTTAGTTATTCAAATGTACATGATTTGTTGTTTTGTATTATATTGATGCAGAAGTTTTATCATTCTATTGCACAAGCTTTACTGGTGATTTTTTCTTGTTTGGAACAAATGTATGCCAGTAGACAATTAATATACTCAGTGCACTAGACACCATTAACTTGCTAATGCTGGGAGGAGCAGAATCTGAGCCTACAAAAGAGGCCAATAAGCTTAACAACATAACAGCTCTGGTTCAGGTTTGGGAAAGCTTATATATGTTTTATTAACTAAAATTGCTGATATTAGAGCAGTTTTTTATTCATAAAATTGTGTTGGGTGTTGTTGTAGAAAAAGTTGTTGGACTATCTTCTAGTGTTGGGGGTTGAAAGTCGATGGGCTCCTGTTCCTATACGTTGTGCAGTAAGTTTTTCCTTCTACAATCATACATGACTGAAACTGTATAATAATTATATGTTTGACATGTTGTAACAATGATGCTTTCCTAGTAGTTCATGGGGTACAGGTGCTAAAGTATTGAGCAAGTTTCTGGGATATTTTATCGTTCTTTCTATACTAAATCATCATCACTTTGGTAGGCATTGCGATATGTTGGTGATTTGGTTGCTGGACATCCTAAAAATCTTGAAGCACTTGCAAGCAAAGTTCTTGGTGAGGAGCCACAAGTAGAACCTGCTCTGAACTCAATTCTTCGCATCATTCTGCGAACATCAAGCATGCAGGAATTCATTGCAGCAGATCATGTTTTTAAGAGCTTTTGTGAGGTTGATTCATATAGTTACTCTTAGAATCATCAATCTTGAATATTAAAAGAATCCTTTCTGCTTGTGTATGTTTAATTTGTACTTGGCTAGAATCTGCAACTTATGTGCTCCAGTGTTGCTTGTGTCAAATTTCATATTGTATATTTGCTCAGAGGAATGCCGATGGTCAAATGATGTTAGCATCCACATTAATCCCTCAACCTCATTCAATGACTCATGCTCCTATAGAGGAGGATGTTAACATGTCATTTGGAAGGTTCGTTTATTTTAAGGGCATTAGTGCGACCTTTTTCTATTTATTAAACTACTTTGAGTGGGATGTATTTTGAAATGATTTCGATGGTTTCCTGCAGCATGTTATTACATGGTCTTACTTTGAGTGAATCCGATGGTGATCTCGAGGTAACAACAAACATATGTCAGTTCCGGATGGAAACTAAATATTCTTATTCATGCTAGTTGCTTGAAACTATTGACTAATGTTCTTCAGTTCAGACTTGTTGCAGGGCTGCTAGTGTCCTTTCTCACATACTGAAGGACAATGTCCCATGCAAAGAAAGGGTATGCAATCTATCTACTCTTTTTGGATCCATCTGGGACGCATCATCAAGATATTGTAGTTGTTAAGGAAGAATGCTGCATGGCATTTGTATTGATCTAGGTTGTTAAACACTCTCTAACTTCGGACTTGCATATGGTCGCAATTGCCTAGGCCTAGGATTTATGAGTTGGAAAGTTATATTCAGTAGCTGAAATTATTGTAGAAAGAGTATGAGTATATATAATGTACCTGGATTGAATTATGAACTCCATTACCACTGGAGAAAAATGAGCAGAATACTGTGCTTTTCCATAAACGAAATAACTTAATGAAAATCAAACTTACCTATCCTGTGTTTTTTTTTTTAAATTTTTGCAGGCCTTGAGAATTGAGTTAGAGTCACCTTCTCCATCATTGGGACCGCCAGAGCCATTAATGCATCGCATGGTGAAGTACTTGGCCCTTTCCTCCAACATGAAAAGTAAGGATGGAAAGCCAGGTACAAAAGGGAACTCATACGTAGACGCAATTATTTTGAAATTGCTGGTTACCTGGCTGGCTCGTTGCCCGAATGCAGTTCAATGTTTCCTGGATTCTCGTCCCCACCTTACATTTCTACTTGAATTGGTGTCTAATCCATCTACAACTGTGTCTGTAAGGGGCTTGGCAGCAATTCTTTTGGGTGAATGTGTGATTTTCAACAACTCTGAGGAGAGTGGAAAGGATGCTTATACTGTAGTTGATGCTTTGAGTCAGAAAGTTGGTCTTACATCATACTTTCTCAAGTTTGATGAAATGATGAAAAGCTTTGTTTTTTCTTCTACAAAGCCTACACAGCTTCATAAACCACAGACGAGATCTGCTGCTGCTAGTATGGCAGAGATTGAAGATGTTGATGAGCAGGATTCGTCTGACCAGAAGAATGTGGATCATCCCATTCTTTCGTCAATGTTCGACACATACTTTGTCGAATTCATTAAGAGATTAGAGGCAGATATCAGGGAAATGATTGTAGATGTGTATAGTCATCCCAAGAATGAGGTAGCTATTGTGCCTGCAGAATTGGAGCAGAAGAGTGGAGAAAATGACAAAGACTATATCAAGAGGCTAAGATCTTTTGTAGAGAAGCAGTGCTCTGAGATACAGGTACTTTTTTGCATGCAAAACTAAATGCATTGTGCATGTTCGGTACAGAATAACATATGATTGCAATTTATTCGTCTGTGGCAGGAAATGGAATGATGTAGCGTTATAAACTTGAACTTTACATCCTGATGTTAGAATATCATATGCTAGCATTTAGACTTTGCATTTTCTGATGAGTATTAGTTGAAAAAGTCTTCTACCATGAATATTTTTCAATCACCACATGCCATTTTGTTTAATTGGTTGGACATGTAAGTGGCACTTATTTGAAGTGCTTTGCATTGGCTGACTGTTACTAACGGCCGGAGTAAGAATTTTAAAAATACTCATGACAGTACATGTTTATGTTTCAGAGTCTTCTTGGTCGAAATGCTACTCTGGCTGAGGATTTGGCTAAAATTGGTGGGGGCAACTCTACTCAACCGGAGCAAAGGGTGGGTTCAGATAGAGTTCAGGTGGAGACACTTAGAAGGAATCTTCAAGAAGCATCTCAACGGGTAGAGTTGCTAAAGACCGAGAAGGCCAAAATTGAATCTGAGGCATCCATGTACCAGAACTTAGCTGCAAAGATGGAATCTGATCTGAAGAGCCTCTCAGATGCATACAATAGTCTTGAACAGGCCAACTTCCATTTGGAAAAAGAGGTGAAAGCTTTGAAAAGTGGAGGAGCTTCATCACCCCCAGATGTGGAGGCAATAAAGGCAGAAGCTAGGGAAGAAGCACAGAAGGAGAGCGAGGCAGAACTGAATGATCTGCTAGTCTGCCTTGGCCAAGAGCAGAGTAAGGTGGAAAAACTGAGTTCAAGGCTACTGGAGCTAGGCGAGGATGTTGATCAATTGCTGGAAGGAATTGGAGACGACATGGGGCTGCCAGAAGATGGTGAAGAGGATGTTGAAGACTAGACTAATAATAGTTTGCTGCTGATATTTAAATTACTTTATTTTTCTTCCTTTCTTAGAACTCACTCTGTACATTTCTGGGTAAACTGTACAGTTTACTAAACTACTACATACTTCACAGTTGAGACCTGGGAGTCGAACCTTATTTTTCCTGGCTGGATTGATATCGATTCTTATGTGCTGAATTATTTACCTGGCTTTTCGTTATCTTTAATGTCACCTCAAATAGCTACCGACATCCTTGACTAACAATGATAAGCCAACTCCGGCGTATCAGCTCAGTTATCCCATTATAGTTGATCTTAACAAGCAAAGCGTTATGAATATGATAGGGCCCATCCCATATCGAAATGGGATGCATTAAACAGATGACACTCTTTAAAAGACTAGCATGTCTGTTACTGTTGAACAGAGCCATGGCATACTGGATGAGAACAAGGTGCGTCTGTATTATTATTATTTGGTTCTACGGTGCTTAATTATTGCTTTAATCCGTTAAAACACCAACCAGATGCTGCATGGCACTTCGTCATCACGTATCTGAATGTATATAAAAACATGACTTGATTGTCGTTTTTGAGGAGTGCTAGAATTATCTCTCCGCCATCCATCTTAATAAGTGGAACGGAAGGTTTGAATCGGATAAGCTGTATACTTTAGGTGGGAGAGAAGTTGAAACAAGGATGGATCGTACTGCGGTTATAGAGCACAAAGCTTATGCTCGTGTTGGTCTTTTGGGCAATCCAAGCGATGTTTACTATGGCCGGGCAATCTCTTTTAGTCTCGGAAACTTCTGGGCTGCCGTCAAGTTGGAGCCTTCTGATGACCTCTTCATTAAGCCTCATCCCAAGCACGATCTCGTCCAATTCTCATCTCTTGATCATCTGGTCCCTTCCTCTCTCTCTGTCTCTGTTGCGTTCTTTCAGGACTTTGTTTTATCTTCTTGGTTTTGATTCATTTAGCTAATTGTTGACTTTAGGGGGAAATCTGTGCATTACCCATATAGCACAATCTAGCCTAAAATCTTTGCAACTTTATTTACTCAGAACTGTTTATAATAGATCAGGAATTATAATTTGGAAGACCCAATTAAAAGCATTGGATGGTTTTGTGCGTTTTGAGGTAATATGAATTTTCTGTACATTGCAAGATCGCAGAATTAAGGGTGTAATTTCGTGCTACCCTTTTAACCCACTAGTCTTTGATGTTGCGATGTTTTCAAGAACCAACTAAATCAATTTGATCGTGTAATAGTTCGTAGTAAAATGTTTGATCGATGTCCCGTATTGAGATTACCAAACGTATTGTCAATCGTGAGAGAAAACAACCCATGGAATGGCTGTGAATTGTGTTGTAATAATGTATCTTACTTATCTTTCAGTCTTCCTCTCTAGCCAGAACTTGTCTGTTATGATATCAAATCTTGGTTTATCAGTTCTATTTGTAACAGACAGTATATGACTCTGGAACTGTTGCATGTTGTTGAAAAACCTTCTTCCACTTATAGGTGAACCGGTTGCAAAGTGAAGGTTACTATGGCGGTATGCGATTGCTGATGTCAATTTGTAAAGTTTTCTACAACTATTGCAAAGAGAACAAGATTGATCTTCACAAGGGAAACTTCACTCTATCATATGACACTAATATTCCTCGCCAGGTTGAGCTTCAAATACACTCGGATCAATTTCCGTTTTGGTGATTTGCCCTTTTTATTTATACATGATTCTCTATCATACGTGCTTCTAATATGTAGTTCTGAATAGGTTCTATTTTGAGGATGCTATTGCAATTTATATATTTTTGCCGTAGTTAAATTTATGAAATAAATAATTGGGATCCTAGTTCTCAAAATGATCTTTGTTTTGTGTTGCATTACTATGTAATTTATAACGGCGGTGAAAGGAGACAGGGAAAGTATGTAGCTTTAAAGCTCTAAGCTTTCAATGTTATCTGCTGCTTATAGATATTGTGTCGTGAATTTGCATGTTTGTTTCTAATCCGGGAGAGAAAACAGGACGGATTGTTGCTTTGTCTTTTTTTTTTTTAATTTTATTTCCTTTGTTTTAACACTTGGCTTAATTATTTACAACATATGGCTTAAGTTGTAGTTTGAGATTCAGACAGGACTTTCAGGTTCAAGCGCAATTGTATGTGCTGCCTTCAACTGCCTTCTAGACTTCTACAACGTGAGGCATTTAATAAAAGTAGAAGTCAGGCCTACTCTGGTGCTTAATGCTGAAAAAGAACTAGGACTTGTTGCTGGCCTTCAAGATCGGGTGGCACAAGTCTATGGAGGCCTTGTTTACATGGTATATGACTGCGTATAGACATGCAAACTAAATGAAATAAAAAAATCTCATTTGTATCACGCACTGGTTCTTGTAGGACTTCGCCAAGGAACATATGGATAAGATGGGTCATGGCATCTACACACCTATGGATATTAATCTTATTCCTCCTCTCCATCTCATTTATGCTGAGAATCCAAGTGATTCTGGAAAGGTCAGCTTTTCATTATGCCTTTTTTTTTTCCTTTCCTCTCTCTGATATTTGAGTCCGAAAGTGTTCCAAGAGATATATTTGTGTGCGTGAGAGATTTAAGAGAGGACCTTATAAACTTTAACCTAGCCCTATATTGTATTTAGACTTACCTGTATTCGGATCTACATGATTTATCTAAAAAGAATATTCAACTATACATAGTTTCAGTTTTCTGAAAAAGCAGCTCTATGATACCAAAATTCTGAGCCTGAGTTGGACTTCTAATTGATTAGTTGCTCATGCAGGTACATAGCACAGTGCGGCAAAGGTGGCTTGATGGTGACAAATTCATTATAAAATCAATGTCTGAAGTTGCAGATCTAGCTTTACAAGGACGAACCGCAATCCTTGAAAAGAATCATACCAAACTTGTAGACCTGATGAATCGTAATTTTGACCTGAGAAGGTTCGTACCACAGAATTTCACTGTTTAGAAAACGGCATCAAAGAGGTATTGTGACAAAAATGATAACAAAATTGTGCAATTGAGGGAGTAGCTTTGGTATAAAATTTTATGGCGTGGAAGAGTGCTGCATCTTGTTTTGCATGATGCTACATATTAAATAAAAAGGCCACTAAACTGTCTTGCATGACAACCTCTACAGGAGCATGTTTGGGGATGAGTGCCTTGGTGCACTAAACCTAGAAATGGTGGAAGTGGCTAGAAGGTTTGGTGCTGCTTCAAAATTTACAGGCAGTGGTGGAGCTGTGGTTGTGTTCTGCCCCGACGGCTCTCCACAAGTAAAACTTTTGGAAGATGCTTGCAAGAAAGCTGGATTTGTTATTGAACCTGTGAAAGTTGTTCCCTCATGTCTAAATGCTGATGATCTGAAGACCCTGTCTCAATAAATTACTTCTCAGGAGTGTTGGTAGCTGAGTACTTTTGCCTAAATATCATATAAACTTTTTTTCCCTCATGGAATATTATGGTTTTGTTGAACCTTTATTCTTGGTGGATACATCATTTGTTCCTTATTTTCTACCTGATAATTCCTCATATTGGTTAATTTTTTTGTGCCTTTTCAAGTTGATACGCTTGAAACTTTTGAAAATGTTACCTGATCTTGATTCCTGTAGGTCTTATTTGATAGTTAGTAATAAAGAGGTGGGAATGAGAATGTAATATTTATTTCTTAGAAATCAATAAACAAGTACAAAATAATGTGCCAGAGTTTGCAGTCAATAGCTATCGTCTTCCCTTCAATTACCTTCAGAACAAATGACTAGCTTACAACACTACTACTAGACTATATCATCATAAGATGCTCTAACTATAAAACTGTCAACTACCTTTCAAAGACAAACCTAAAAAGAAGAAAAAGGAAGTCTTTTACAAGCATGCACAAGGCTACACCAGTTTGAAGATAGAATTACACAGTTCATATGTTTCCTTAAAAGAGTTAAGCCACACGCTACAAATGATTTGTTATTCATCGCAGAGTGATGCCAAGAGCTCACGCGGCGAAGACCAGATGGGCAGATTTATAAATGATTGCACTAACTGTTCCTGTTCAGCATTGCAAATTGCTTCTGCTACATCACACAAGTTCGAAACATCACAGATTATTGCTTCTTGAGCCTCTGCCTGCAATTCCACCAAAATTTACATTAGAAAAAACACAAATTTTCCATTTTCCTTCTCGATAATAGCAAGAGAAAATTAAATACTAGATTGGAGGCAAAAAAACATCATATGAACAGACATTATGAACCCTTTGCAATCAAGAGATCTTCCAAATGCAAAATAGAAAAAGGATTAGGAGAACCAAATATGAGATTCTAACACTCATTCCATTCACTCTGTACTAATGAACTCATCTTCCATTAGGACAAATTCAATAAACAACATGGGTTATCAACAAAGCAGTTCCATAACACCCCATTTCTTGGTTGCAAAATCCGGCGACTGCTTTTGTTGTAACTCTATGCTAAGAACGTAAAAGTTTAATCTTTAAGCAAAATCAACTCTAATGCCACAAAATTAAACACCTTCCGGGGCATCCTGATTCCAATCAACACGTTTCAGAATGCAGAACATGGAAAAACCAAATTATGTAAACAATCAATAAGAAACCAAAAATTACCTGCAAGAGGAGCTCATCTACGAGAGACCCGCAAGCATCCTCGTTTCTCGACTCAACTTCCGAATCGAGATCCTCGGAGGACCGTGTTTGATCCAAACACGACGCTTGTTTATGAACTTGAAGCTGTTCGTTGGCTCTCTCTTGCATAGAACGCAAATTGTTCGACAAAAGGTCCCAACTTTCTATCTCCTTCTCATACCGGCACTTGAGCTTCAAAAGGGTCTTTCGTTTGCGTTCTCTCCGCCGCTTCTCGCAGTTAATCTAGTGGTGTTTAAAATAGCATTTAGCTACTCCATCTGTTCTCTTTGTATGGAAAGGAACAATAGAATATTTAGAGATGAGAAGTCGCTCATTTAACCTTTTTGCCAAAGTACCATCCACTAGATTGGAGAAACAGTATTAGATAAAATACCTCAATTACACATCAAAACATGGCTATAAGATGGAACATTTACTAAGCTTAATATACCTTAGTCTTCTCCTACTCTTACTTATTCCTAGTATGTCTTAATCACTACTTGTTTTTAGTTTTGATTATCTTGTATCTCTTGTTGTGACTTATGTTTATTCCTTTGTTGAATGGATTTCTTTTCATTTTCCAAAAGAAAGAAAGAAATTGCATAGAGGTATTTCTCACTACCTAGCAAAAAGTGTCATGGTCTAAATTGGTTTGGCTCAACATCAATCTCCCAAACGCCTCCTTTATACTCTAGTTAGCAATATGGAAAAGGTTGAGAACCTTGGACTTGGCTAAATGCAACTCCATTTTCAACAAAAGCTATAAGTTATACTATCAAAATAAGGATGTGTTTTTTCATATGTTGATTCTAATTATATTATACAAAGGACTCAGCTCAATTATAAGTTAAGACATGGCTGCAAGCTGAAGCATCTCTTAAGTTATCTACAACTTAGCTTCTTTCTTCTTAGTTATTCATAGCTTATGTAACTTACTTCTGAGAGTTTTATTTTTCCTTTCATTTATCTTTTATTAACTATAGTTTACACTTTTGAGGTGAATGCTTTAAATACACATTACAATCATCATCAACTCACTTTGAAAATTATATATGAATACTTAGCACCTTCAACTCTTATAAACTTAAGCATTTAAGTGTTTTTATCAATAACAATCTTAATATTATAACTATTAGTTTTTGCAAGCTTACAAACATTGAAGCAGCTGAACAGGCCCATCCCAATTTTAATATACTTCAAATGTTGATCAACTTTTCCTATCATATTGGCTTATTGGACTTAGCACTAATACTAATTAATTTTCTTACAACTTATCAATCTACTAGCTTAATACTTATGCTAATTAATTTTTTTATCATATTCACCCGCTAGACTCATTGCAAGTACTAAGTGATAGTGGTAGATTGCACAATGTTTTAGGGGGTAGTTTAGTATGTGTTTAGTTGTTAAATTGAATAATTAATGCATGTTTAGGTTATGAGTGTGTTGTTTAGTTAGACATTTGTGTTTTGAATGTTTTATGTGTTAGAGTATGTTATTGAGCTTAAATTTTGTATATTTGAGGCGCCTTAATGTGTTTATTAGTGTTTCAGATCAATTATGGAAGAACGGAAGAGAATCAGAGGAAGCCCGAAGCAAAACCTAGGGCCACAATCGTGGCCAATATGCCACGATCGTGACAGAAGCAAAATGGAGGAGCCATGATCGTGGCATCATCTGCCACGATCGTGATAGAAGCAAAATGTCAGGGCCACGATCATGGCACTATGGGTCACGATCGTGACCTGCACGGCAGACAGCGTGCATCAACTTACCGAACTTCATTTTTTGGGGACATTTTGGACTTATGGATCCCAAGAAAATCCCAGAGTTTGCCTTAATTGGAAAATACTATAAAAGGAAAAGAAAGAACCCTAACAGGGAGCCCTATTCTCTGCCACTTTTGGAAAACTCCAAGAAGAAGAAGAAGATAGAGAGAGGGAAAAGCAAGGAAGAAGACCTGTTCTGTAGTTTACCTTCCATCTTTCCAAGTTTATTTCTTCTTTCCATCTTTCATTTTCGTTCATTTAAATGTATAAGATTGAGGGATTGTACGACAATGGATTTGGGATTGATTATGATGTTTTAATTTTTCTTTAGGGATTTTGACTTGATTTAATGTTAATCTAGTTATTTTTGTGTTAATCTCAATAGGTGTTATGATTAATTGTTGTAACTTCATGCTTTTGTAATAAATTAAGAGGGTGAACCAAATGCAAAATGTTGGGTTGGATTAAAGAGATTTAAGTGATCCAATAGACCATATAATTAATCAAATCGATTTTTATATAGAGAGATCTCGTGTAAGACCCGATTGTTTATTAGAAAGCTTAAAAACTATCTAAGGTTAGGATTGTTTGTAATTGAGAGATTACATGCTCGGTACTAAACCTAATGTGAGATTACTATTTAGGGCTTGCGATTATAACTCAAGAGAGAGTAATCATCCCTTCAATAGTCTAGAACTGATAGCTCATTAACACATAAATGACTAGGTTAGCATTGATGATAATAAAAATCCCCTCTCTCATAATTTGATAATTCTTCTTATGTAATTTTCCATTGTTAAGTTAGTGGTGCTTAATTTTGATTTCTTTTCTGTTAATTTTGCAATTCAATTTTCTATCAATTCATCTTCATGTGTTTACTTTTCTGTTCAGTTTATTTTCATTTTTAATAATCCTTTAAGCCTTAGATAACTTAGAATTAGATTAGTTCACCATCTCCTCAGGGGATCAACACCTAAAGTATGACAATTCACGACCTGTGCACTTGCGATAGTTTAAGGACTTATAAATTGTAAAACTTGCCTAACATCATCACTAAGTCATTTTTTTTTCACCAGTCCATTAGACTTAATGCTGGTGCCGAATAATTATTACTATAAATATATCATACATAAATTTATATTTCTATAAATATATAAAAAAATATTTCTAAATAAAAATGATGGTAAATAAATTATTTAAAAATAAAACAAATCATATTATTTAATAACTATTAGTATTTTTATAATAAATAAAATGAATCAATTACATTATTATAAAATATGATAAAATATTAATCATTTATTAGTAATATTATATAAAAATAAAATTTTAATGAAAAACTTAAATTATTATTATTTTAAATTGATTAATATATAATTAAAAATTAATGAAATGGGATAAATTAATATAATAATAATTATTAACATTATATATTAACATAATTATTAAAAATTTAAATAATTATTTGACATAAGCAAAGATATATAATTATTATAAATGAATAAAAATAAGATAAAATAAGAAATTATACATTTTTATTAATTTAAGAATAAAATTAGATTATCTTATCTATTATGATTTTAAAGGAATATAAGGTAGGGTTGAGATGATCTTTAACACTCATTTTCCTCCCACTTCAAACCACTCAAAAGTTTGACAAAACACCTATTTTAAGATCAACCTTTATGTATAGTTACTTTTCGAAGGAAAAAAATTATATGTAGTCTTATGACTTTGCATATTCTTATATAATAAATAAATTTTAATAAAATACTTAATTTATTATAA
>JAOQMM010000008.1:7802097-7812996 GCA_027563515.1 Erythroxylum platyclados | reverse complement strand
GTCCATTAGTATAGCCTTCCTTTTAACTAATAGAAATATTTTTAATAAATTCACACCAAATAGAAGGAGAAAAAATAAGCTCCCACTCGTCACCTTCCTCCAAAACAGCTAATGGGTCCATTAAGCTTTGGAGCGGGAAATTTGGGAGAGAAAAGTGACCCTCCAAAACTTTTGAATCAGTTTTCAAGTATGGGTCCAAAGCGGAAGGCTTTGTCTAACTTCTGCTTTATCAACAGAAGCCTTAAGGTTTAGCCACCTATTCTCTTCTTGCAAATTTATTAGACTTTTAAAATTTTATTTGATAAAACATAGAGAAATAGACCCAAAAAAAAGTGTCTTTTAAACTTAACAAGAGCACAGCCACTCTTTTCAACGATCATTTCATTTCATCCCCCAACATATCTTTACTTGTTCCATTTTCTTGCCTCACTACTCTCAACGTTTCACAATTACCCGACAACTTTGAAGTTTCAATCGTGCAAGGCTTTATAATGCCATATCCAGATGCATATAATAACCCTTACAGAAACAACCTTGTCGTCTTTTGCTCATGTGTTATGGTTTATGGTTGTTAATGGCTTGCTTGTTTTTGACGAGGGACAGAGATTACAGGTTGGAGTAACTGACACTGCTAAACCCCTCCAAAACAAACACCAACAGAGTCTTCCTGATCATCTATGGCTAAGTCACTCTCCCTCCGTATTTTCTCCCCCAAAGCTCCAATCTTTTCACCTATAACAACCAAATCTTCAGTCTTTCTTTATCAGTTCATATCAAAACCCAAACTTTCTTTCACACCCGTGTTCTCACTCTCGCAAAAGCTGTTCTCCAGCTCCTCAACTCCATACCCTCTTCAATACGAGATGATTGTCTATCGCCCCACTCAGTCCTCGCTAGCCCAAACCCGACGCCGACCCGCCAGGGTCAGTAAACACGGGTCAGAGAGCTCTCCTGATCCTGATTCGCCTCAAAATCCTGATTCAGAACTCGGTTTTGATTGGTGGGTCGACCAGAAATTGTCTGCGGAGAGCGGGGATGATATGGATAAGGCTAAGAGGAAGTATTACAACAAGAGGCGGAAGAGGATGTACGGGACAGACTCTGATGAAGAGAATAGAAAAGGTGAAGAGGGTTATGTAGAATTGAAGCCTGAGGTTGTAGAGTTTTATAGATTACATAAGAGAGAGGAGGAGTTGTATTTCTATGATACATTTGCTTATCCTTGGGAGAAGGATAAGCATTACAAGATGGTATATCAATTGGAGAAGAAGTATTTTCCTGATCAATGTCTTGATAAGGCATTTCTTGATCCTAAAGACTTCAATATGAATCAAAGTGGGAAAAATAAGAAGAGCAAGGGTAGTCAGAAAATTACAAAGATTGAAAAAGTGAGTGGAGAGGATGATAAAAGGATGGTATTCTTTGATGAGGAGGTGGAGAAGGGCAACAGAGAAGTGACTTATGGGAAGGATGTGAATAAAGATGTTGCAGAGAGGAAAGTGGAAGAGTTCTTTAAGTGTTTGAAGAAAGTTCCAAACAAGGTTAATGAAGTTGGGACTGGAGAGCCGTATCTTCTTACAAGGAGTGCAGAGCTTCCACCAAGTTGGGATGGGCCTAATGGGACTGTGGTTTTGATAAATAAGCCTAAAGGTAAGTTGAATAGGAACTTGAGGCTCTTCCTTCTTGTTTCTTTCTTGGACGGATTAATTATATCTTGTTTTCACTGTTGATTGAAAGACCATTGAAATTAAAACTTCGGATTTTCTAGTTCAGTCCAAAATTGGGAAGGTAAAATTAAACAGTAGTTAATGTAGTCCATTCAATTTCCAATATATTTGTAGATTGTAATGAGAAGTACTGGGCGGAAGCAAAGTTGCTTATCTTGACATGGACATGAATTTGGTAGGCAAATATTAGATTGAAAATTGGTTTAGAGAACTGGCGGTATAGCCTTTCAAAATCAACATTTTGTTTCTGAGGATATCATGCGAACTTTGTGTTTGAAACATTTCCTTGTCAGAGCTGATAGGTGAAGATTTATGTCGTGCATCTCTCCACAAGTACTGTCACCTGTCAACGTCGTCCAATTCCCTCATATACTATCACCTATTTGTAGTTATAAAACTGAGAACTAAAAATTGTTTATCAAATTCATGGACCTCTGTATATACGTTTGGGAACTTTGCAAGAGATTGTGAACAATTAAGGTAAATTCCTATGATGCATCTGATGTCAACGTAGTGATGCTATGATGTTGCAAACAGGATGGACTTCGTTTACAGTGTGTGGAAAGCTCCGCCGTCTTGTCAAGGTCAAGAAGGTGCTTTCTTTTTTCATGTATGTCATATCTGCATTTTCAGTTCAACTGGACAATTCATTTAAACATTTTTCGTTTTGAAATGAAGGTGGGACACGCTGGAACACTTGATCCAATGGCTACTGGTTTATTGATTGTTTGTGTTGGGAAAGCCACTAAATTGGTAGACGGGTCTGTTACACTTAAACTGCATTTTTATTTAATAAGTTCAATTTGCGGACTAGTTCTTCAATTCCAATCGATATCTATATTAGCAGTCTCCTTCATCACCCTTTCTCCAGCTTTTGTTATGTCATGCTAGGACAGGAGTGATTTTTTCTGTCCCGGGTATGCACATTCACCATTTTTCCTTAAGGGCTTGGATTTTTCTTGCAGATATCAGGGTATGATTAAAGGTTACAGTGGAGTTTTCCGTTTAGGGGAGGCTACTTCAACTTGGGACGCCGATTCACCGGTGTGTTTATTTTTGTGTAAAGCAGTCGGCGTTTATTATTTTCTGGTCATTTACAGAATGCTCTCTTTTAACCCTTAAAATTCTTACCAGTGTATAAAACATTGGCAAGTATACCCTTTCTACAGTTTAACTTTACAATGTTGTCAGTCTTAAGCTTGTCCAACATCCAACCAGATGAGAATCATTGAGAAGCCTTGTATTGTGGAAGACTATAAAATGGATCATTCATAAATATATTGTAGTAACAAGTTTCTTGTGTCATCTATCTTTACGTCATGTATTCAGTTAAATTTCTAGATTCCATTTTTTTTAACCCTGTGGTGAGATGAGGGCCACTTATTTTGTTAATGCATATTCGAAAAAATTAATTTCCCATAATCCTTGTAACTAGGTTATTCAGCGTGAACCTTGGGAACACATTAAAGATGATGACATAAAGAAAGCTGCAGCATCCTTCTGTGGGGAGATATGGCAAGTTCCTCCAATGTTTTCTGCCATCAAGGTATAAATTTGGGATGTCTATGATCATGATTTGAGGGCTATACAGTTCTCTAGATACATTGTGATGTTATCGACTCAACATTATCCTTATATAGCATCATTCTGCCATCGTATCGATGTTCAGATTGGGATCTTATATGAAAATAATTGATTTAGTTTGCCTGAGAATTGGGAATCATGTTTACTGAATCGGAGTGTAATGTGGAAATATTTGATTCAAGATATGCTCTCTTGTGGATTTAGTTCATGTTTTCCTCATAGAAACTGTGGGCTAAGGGAAATAGATACTCCGTACTAGAAATTTCCTAGCAAGGACATATTCTTATTTGAGGCCTCTCTGTTACAGGATCCTCATACTGTACCTTTCTGTTCTTCTTCTTTAACTTTCTTTTCTAAGTTTAAATTCCTCTTGATAGGTCGGAGGTGAGAAGATGTACGACAAAGCAAGAAGAGGAGAAAGCGTGGAACTTTCACCTCGAAGAATCTCAATTTTTCAGTTTGAAATAGAGCGGAGCTTAGAGGACAGGTTCTTTTAATTTTGCTTGATATGCATAAACACAGGCACACTCCCAGTAACTAATTTAGTCATTTTGTTTCCACATTGATTTAGTTCCCTGATTATTTTCATTTTGGTTGATTGCGTATAACTCAAAAATTATTTTGAAATACCAAACTGTTTTTATTGCTCATTGCATGTACTTAACATGATAAATGGGAAGAGTTGTGTACAACTAATGGAAGTTGTGTTTTGACATAGAGTTGAGGAATAGATGTTTGTATCTTGGGTAGCCACCATGAATCCTGAGTTAAGCATGTCATTACAGGCAAAATTTGATATTCCGGGTTACTTGCTCTAAAGGAACATATATTCGCTCACTATGTGCAGATCTTGGGAAGGCTCTTGGAAGGTGAGTAGTTTCAATGTTTTCATGTCATCTTTCACCTTTATTCATTGGTAGCCTTAAATGGGACCATTTACGAAAAACTCATACTTTGTCCCTGCAGCTGTGCTCATTTAACTGCTCTTCGAAGAGATTCAATTGGTAAGGAACTTTCTGTATTCTCAAAAGTTTTACAATACTGTTTTCTTAGCCTCTACTTATATTCCTGTATGAAGACCATCAGTTTTTTCATACTTTTCTGCAGGGACATATTCTGCAAATGATGCATGGGAGTTTAAAGAGCTGGAGGAGGCAATAACCAAAAATTATTTCTAACATCCCCTTGGAAACTATTGTTAAGCTACATCATTATTTCTTTGACCTATTTTAACTGCTGTTTCCTGCCAAAGTTATGGATCCTCCCCTGCCTTACTCAGAAGTCAGAACATTGTTTTTGTGCTATGGAACCCCATCTCTCAAGGCGGTTGAAGCAAATTTATTAAAAATAAACAGCCCAGTTTGAGGGTTGTATTATAAACCACTTCATTGACTGTTGTACAGAATTGGTGACAGACTTGATTAGCCTGAAATGCGATGTAGAAAGTTAATTTGACATTTTAACTTTTGCTTCTTTCCCCGGGGTGGTTCACTCGGATTCTAAACTTAGGCTTGAGCCATAGTCGAATGGTCCATGTCAGAGAATTGTAAGATGGTTTTAAGATCAATTTTGTCCTATGAAACAACATCATCCGACACGGGTAATTCTTGAATTTTGATATCCAAGAAGCATAGCATTATCACAGTCAAAACCGCATGAACAATAGAGGCTAAGATGCAAAAGTTCCAAATTGCTTCTTTAGCAGTATTTCATTCCCCCTAATGAGTAGTTGAATTGTGTGCATCAGCTTCCTTTGCTTTGAAATAAGCTTTCTCCGCATTAGTCATTCGATCTTGAAACATTCTCCATTCTTTATGACACCTCTCCCTCACCTAACAGGAAGTCAATTAACATTCACATAATAGTACAGCGTTTAGGTCTTTGTGCTTGCAGGGCGATTAAGCAGTAAAGAGGAGGAAGCAGTTTAATAGTTGATAAATGTATAAAAAACGAACATCTATTACTTACCCCTTCCCATGGTGCCTTTCCAGTCTCCGCTTTCCCCTTCCCGAAGAAGAAAACAGTGATTAGTTCTCTGTCAAACACAACAGCATGACTCACAGAGGACAAGTGCTTCAGATTACCTGGTTTCCAAGTGAAGGAACACCTTGGTGGACTATCCACTGTGCATCTACAACTCCTATTTTCTCATGAGCAGGCTGTTTACAGGCATAGAAACAATGCGAAAATTTACAAAGGTAGAAAAAAGTAAGTCAAAACAGGAGAGAGTAGAAGCTTCCTGACCTCAACACATTTCCTCAGAGCAAAATCTAGACCCCATCCATGGACCAAGTCATTCTGCAACAATATAAAGATACCAGCTTAGCTATGCAGGGAAGTTTGGAGGAGTTCCTATAATAAGGCTATTTAAATCTATAACTGAAGACCTGAATCATGTGCCATACACATCTCCATGCATTCCTAGAAAATACAGTTGCCATGATTTCAACGAATCTGTCCATCAGATATCCATGGTAAGCCAAACGAGTTCGATATATCGCTACAGTCTTAATGAACAGGTAAAAACATCAAATAACATATAGATTTTATATGATTGCATACGCTGCACATGGTGGCAAATGTGGATCACTACACCAACCAGGCTTTTCCTCAGTGTCCCTTCAGCAGGTGAATGATAAAGTTGGTCAGGAAGCAGCAAGACGTGTTCAAAAAAAGAGGGGGGTGGATTAGGCAGGCAGTTATTAATTACTTGTGAACTTCAGTGCCATCTCTCTTTTTTGTCATAGCCCATGTCGTTCCTCTACTGGGATCTAAACCAGGCTGCGAAATCTCCAGACCATGTTTCTTTACCAATTTTATGTATCTGAATCAAAGATATTTTCTAATTTCCTTATTCTTCTCAAAACATCATTATCAAATAAAACCAGAAATCAAATACTAGCACTCACTTCTCTGCATCAAAATGTTCCACTCCAAGATCCTCATCCCACATGAAAATATATTCATATGAGGCAACAATGTCTGGATGCAGAAAGCGCTTTGCATACCACCTTGTTGATTACAAAGAGTTTATGAGACATAAACTTAAATTCACCATTCATTCAGATTCATCCAAAAGTAACAAAAGGGCTAGTTTCTGACCACTTTGTTTGTTTCCTCACACTCACATGGATAGCTCGCTTTGACCACTCAAATTCATCCCATTCAGTTGTCCGCCCATCATAGTGAAACAGCATGATTGAGAAGTTCTCTGAAAACTGCTAAGAGTATATATATCTTTGTTGAGAAAATGAAAGCAAGCTAATACACAGACATACACAGAGAGATGGAGAGAGATGACCTTTTTAACTGCTGCATCAATATTACTTTTCTGCCCATACCCAACAGTAAAAGTTACAAGATACTTTGGCGTGATAGATAAATCCTGCAAATGCCAGCTCCATCAATTGGAAGGTTCAGATTAGAGGATAAAGTATGAGAACTAATCATCACGAAAGTTGATAAATCAAATTGAAAAAAAAAGCAACACCTATTAGTTGTAAGCGAGTGCAGATATGATATTCTGAAGGGCAAGTGCGAGACAACATAATAATATAGCATACATTATAAGCAGTTTTGCTTTGTTAAACATTTTCACTGTACGTTTCTGATACCTAACTGAAAGTTCAAAAAAACCTGCTTCTACTTCTTCAGCAATTCTAAGTCATCATGATCCATACATCAATGACAATCACATTTACAGCTCACAGTAAAATAAGATTTCTGACAATTTGCGCTTGCTAAAAATGTCAATGAAATTTTTGCTCCTACTCTTCTATAAAAAGGATTTATCACTCCCTCAAGTATCACTGAAATTCTTTGCACAGAACTACTAAATAACTAACATGTGTCAGAGTTACTCATTTTCAATACCAGTGTGCCACTAAAGCTGAACTATATTAATTTAGTCATTTTGGGAGTGTCAAACCTCGTTAGGCATACCCCACAATCTCCGGAGGTAGAAATCTGACTCTGATACTACTATACCAGCAGGCAGTCTCTCAGCTCCTCGAGGATTTGTTGGAACCCAGATCTGCACAGTTTAAAGGGTTGAAGAATTAATAAAGAGAGATAAAATGCATGAAGAAACTTTTTCTGGTAATTTCCGAGTCAGAAGCACTAGCAATTGGTATAAGTTTAGAAACTACTAATTTCTTCACAGGAAGATGTACAGATTCACGATCCCAAACAACTTCTGGATTAGTCTATATGACAGCCTTCGGATTTTTCTTTTTTACAATATTTACTGAATCATAGTTATCAATGAAACCTTTTGAAATTGATTATGAAGCACAATCACAGTGTCTAGAAATGGAATAAAAAACTAAAAGGATACTGTTCAGGGAAGCTAAGAAAATGCCGAATGGAGATGAATGGCAGAAGCACAGTTTAAATAAGGTTTACCTTTGTATCGTCATTTGCTTGAAGTTGCAGAGAACTGCCAGTATTTCCCTTCAGAGAAGTCCAAGCATTGAACAGTGCTTGTGTTGAAAGACCAGAATACTTATCGTCAATATATGTGAGATCAATGGATGGAAACAAACTGGACGGAAGGTTCATCTACCAGTTTAAAAAATTTCAAAATAAGTTTACCAGAGCTGTTTAGTTTCTTCCATAGAAGTTTGAATGGAAGGATATTAACCTTAGATAAAGAAAGCGTTGGAAAGGATATTCCTAAAAAAAAGCCACAAATGATCCCAACAAAAGTTGTCATGAAAAGCCTCACTGTCTCGCTAGGTTTCCTTATATTACCACTGGATTTAAGAGTAAGCTCAAGTTAGACATGTCCACGATATTTTTATAATAATAAAAATTTAGAAGTATAGAAAAGGAACATGAAAACATTAAAAATCCTTTCCTCGTATAAGAATTGCTTGAAGTTCCATACCTCCGAACTTGGACTCGCATTGTAATTTAAAATCTTCAACTCTGAAATTGCAAATGTCCACAGTTGAAAATCAACCAATGATAACCACTCAAGAAGGTCATCAAGATTGTAAATGTTCACGTTTTAGAGTGAAAGGAAACCCTTCATGAAAAGATCATCAAGTCTGCAAATGTTATCACCAGACAATCCAAAGATAAGAAATCAAGCATTTGCAGTCATAGAACCTATATGTCTCAACCACAAGCAAGAGAACTAAACTTGACCAATACAGTCACCAGTAAATCTAAAGTCTAGCTAATAGAAAACATAATGAATTGTGTCAGTCAACTGGAAGAAAACATGCTCCTGCATAGAGCAGTCCGTGATTGATCATCGCCAAGATAAAGGATATTAACTTTCTTTTAAAGGCCATCATGTGCAATTCAGATTCAGATATATGGCTTCTTAAAAGTCACAACTTCTTTCTAAACTCGACATGGATGTGAACTTACGGTCAACCATCATGTACACTCCTTATAAACCTATATAACAACCAAGTCCCACCTTTCTCACAAAAAGCTTCTAGTTACAGTTTTAGCTAAAATAGTACACCCCTGCTTGTTTTTTATTAATAGTCAGTCACACACACTTAACAAAAATATAACTTCTTTCCTCCATGAACTTACCATGATAGGCCTACCTCCAAATTATCAGCAATCTACTTCATCAACCCAATTCAAGTTTCAACAAAAATAAAATTTAAACACCGTCGACCCAACAGACGTAAATGAATGTCCATGAGCTTCAGAAAAGATCATCAAGACGAAAATACTGTGAAGCAATTTAAACATGGAGGAACAAAGAAACAGGGTATTACCGAACGTGGGCTCAAATCAAGGATTCTTCTTTCTCAGGAAATCCCTACACAGAGAATCCAAGAAGCGGTTTACCAAAGGCCTAAGTTGGTTGCGGTCAAACTCTGTTAACAAAACCTTGTTACCTGTGTTTGAACGACAAAAATAAGAATCAGAGACAAAGAAAGAGAAAGAGAGAGGAAACGAAAAGAAAACAGACTTCTTGCAGAATGAAGCTTGAATATTTGTGAAGGAAATTAGCAAGAAAGTTCTACTTTTTCGTAAATTCCAATGACTTTCTCTAATGGGTTTCAGATATTTGATAAAATTTTCTGTTTCAAAATTTCTCAGCAATCAATTCAGAACTAACTCCTGGAGGTGGAGGTTCCCTACCCTTCTATTCCATATGGTCAATGTAATTATGTTAGGATCTAATTTTTGACTCTATCTTTAAAGCTGAATAATTGGGACCCATCATTCAACCTTTAGTTTTATGACACGTGGATATGTAAGAAAAATTTTCATAAACTAGATATTTTGAAAGCCGATGACAATAACAACGATAATAATAATAATTAATAGAAATTTTACTGAGACGATAGATTTAAAAAAATTTAATATTATATGATCTTATACTTAATTAATAAAAAGATGATTTTCTAAATATTTTGAAATTCATACTTAAATAATGAAAAGCTTAAAATCAAACTCAATGAGATTTGAATTTCTTCTTTAGAACTTGTAGGGTTACCTAACCTAAGTAACGAATGCCTTTAAATTGTACGTAAAGCTGTAGACTTTGGAACTTTTGAAATTGACATTGACGAGGTAATAGTGCTTAATAGGATTTGACATGCCACTGATAGTACCACTCTACTACCGTAACTACCCTTTCTTTCGTCAATATCGTTTTGTGGTTAAGGGAAGTCATTTTGTCAGCTTCTATCTAAACTCCAGTGTTTTTGCCATCTGCCATTTTCAGTTTTCAGAAGTGATTAGTTTGAAAATATAAGCACATGGAAACATTCATATCACTAATTACCAATTACTGTAAGAAAGCTGTTGTTTGTCAAGATATGATCTATTTCTGCCTATCCTTTTTTGCTTATCTATAATGAAACCTTATCCAATATGACAAACTACCTAAAAACATTTTTTTAAAAAAGCAAAACTGACACAGTCACACTTGATTCTACAGCAAATTATAGGTAACATTATAATAGAAAAGATAAGAGAGATATGCGCAAGAATCTTTTACGGCATTTTCTGTAAAATTATCTCTTATTCAACTGTACTACAACAATAATCTTATTGTACAAGATTCCTCATTTTACGAGGATCAAAGAAAGGATATCAATTGTTCCAACCTTCTCTTATTCAATTGTAATTTTATCAATAGTTAGTTATCATTATTTATTTTATAATTGAATAATATGTAAATAAGACATTTTAATTTAAATTCACTTTAGTTTAGTTATCATTGTCCTTATCATAATTTAACCAGTGAAGACAATTTAGTAATTATAAAAACATAACCACAATTAAAAAATAGTTTCAAACCATGTTGATTTTTTTAAATACTCATGTCATTAGGAGCAATCTTGTAATTTTTGTCTTCTTTCAAAAATTAAAAGTTAGACAAGGGAGTGTTTGGTTCCGTTTTTTTTTTTCAGTTTTTCGTTGTAGTTTTCATTAAAAATAAAACAGTCACCAAAAACATGTTTGGATCAAGTAGTTTTCGTTTTTCGTTGTTAAAAATAAAAAAACCGCAACATGTTTATGAAAATGTTAAAAAGAGGTTTCCGTGAATTTTTAAAACAGGTTTTTATATGTTACGAAAACAGTTTCCTTGCGCCGATTTTAGTTC
>JAOQMM010000008.1:7786556-7799717 GCA_027563515.1 Erythroxylum platyclados | reverse complement strand
TAGGTTTTTTTGCCTCCTCTTTATCAAAAAAAAAAAAAAAATCATGCATGGCCAATATTGAATACCAAGATATTGATATCATATGACATCAAACAAGGATTAGTTTGTGTCAGACATATCAAGCAACTTTGGTATTATCATATTGGAGGAGGATAAATCTTATAAAATTATCATAAAAAATATGTTATGATCAAGATATTTAATGGTATTGTTAGGACACTATATGATATTCGATATGTACTAGACTTGAGGAAGTACCTAATTACTTTAGGCATATTAAATGCAAATAGTTTGGATATAAAATTAATGGAGATAATATTAAGGTGGTGAAGGATGCATTAATTGTGATAAAAGGGTCAAAATTAACAAACAACATCCACCAATTAATGGGTAGCACAATTATAGGTAGAGAGGTTACTATAGTAAAGTCAGATAATGATATTACTGTCATGGCTAGATCATCTCAATGGATAAGGGATGACAAAACTTTATAAGAGGAGCCTACTAAAAAGAGTCAAATATGTGCTTGGTAAATAATCTAAAGTGACATTTAAGATGAGAGAGCTCAAAACCAAATGAATTCTAAACTATGTACATACTGACACATGAGGTCCTACTATAAAAAGGTCATTAGGGGGATCTCAAAATCTTTTGACATTAATTAATGTTTTTTCAGGAGAGTTTGAGTATACTTCATGAAGCAAAAATCTGAGGTCTTTACAAGGTTCAAGGTATGAAGGCTTAGGTGGAGAATCAGACAGGCAAAAAAATTAAGTACTTGAGATAAAATAATAATATTAAGTAGACGGTTTGAAAAATACCACAATAGAAGTACGTTTTAGAGAGGATGAATATATTCATAACTAAAAGGGACAAGTATTTAAGGCTAAATATGGAGCTCCCTAAAATTTTTTGGACAAAAGTTATGAGTATGGTATGTTACCTCATCGATAGATCACCATGGACATCACTAGATAGGAGAGTGGCAGAGAAAGTGTGGACAAGAAGCAAGGTAGATTATCTGGAATTAAAACCATTTATTGTCTTACTTGTATGCATATTTTTAATGATGAGATGTTAAAATTTGATCTGAAGTTGAAGAAGTGTATCTTCATTGGCTACTCTACAAGAGTGAAAGGATAGAAATTTTAGCACCTAACATCAAAAAAGATAGTGATTAATTGGGATATAATGTCAATGAACAACATATGTTAGAACAAGCATAAGGAGAGGATGTGCCAAGGTTAACAAAGAACAATATATATAAGGTGTATGTGGAACTAGAACAACCTAGAGTATACTTAAAAGAGGTTGACAATTATGATTCAAAAGATAAATCAATGTCAAAGAATAACATCATCATAATATAACCATATATAGAGTAAAATGCATCAGTAGGCTACCAAACATGTATGATTAGGAAGATTCATTATCTTTTGCGCTCATTATAAGCAATAAAGATCCAATTAAGTTTTAATAGGCTATTAATAGTCAGGAGAGAGATAAATAGATTGGAGATACGGCAGAGGAGGTGGAGTCTTTAAACAAGAATCAAACATAAGAGTTGGTACATCTTTCTAAAATAGGTTTGCATACTATGGTACCAACTAGCACTGAACAAAAGAGTACCATACCGAACTTTGGTATCAATCCGTACCGACTCTTTTGATTGATACCAGTAGTACTGGTCGGTAACTAAAATACTAGTCATAATTTTAATTTAAAAAATTTTAAGACTAAATTGAAAAAAATTAAAGTTTCTCCTATATAAAATAATAGTTACCTAAGCATAAAAAGAATTATGATAAAATTGTCTACAATTTATTTAATATATAGTAAATATACAAACAAGAATGTATTAAATAATTTTTATGTAATTAGACTTATACAAAATGATTATTGATTATATAACTAAATATATTAGTTTAACATAATTAAAATATATTTTTTAAACATTTTTTAAATTTATATATTTCATATTTACAATTTATATACTTTTTAGTGTACATATGTGAAACACTATTATAACTTTTAGCATATGTAAAGATAACATTTGAAATTAAATTAACTTATTATAAATGCATATTTTTACTTGGTATTATTCTTACTTTTATATTTATGTAAGAGTTAAATGACCTTTTTTATCTTAATTTATGAGAAATATGTGAAAATAATATCAATAAAAATAAAGAAATACTTGTTATATCAAAGTTATATCATTATGATTTATTGAGATATGATTGAAGTAAAGTCACAAATTATATAATGTAATACACTGAAGGACAATTTTGGAATTTTATAAAATTTAGAGACTATTTTGTAATTTTAAAAAATTATCTAAAACGATATTCGATATTAATACTCTACCAAATTCAAATTTAATACCAAACATGGTACGATATTCATAACATTATTTTCCAAAGATAAAAGGTTTATGGTGTGCAAGTGGATATACAAGAGGAAGTCATTAGTAGTAGAATGGAAAAAGTTCAAGACTCGATTAGTAGCTAAAGAGTGCATATAGTGGTATGGGATTGATTATGATAAAAACTTTTTCTCAGTGGTTCATCATATTCCTATCAAGATTTTGATGGCATTAATAACGAGTTTGGATATGCATTATAATTAGATAGATGTGAAGATAACTATTCCTTATAATGATTTAAAGAGCAAACCTACATAAAATAGTCTGATAGATTTAATCAACTTGAAAAGAGTATCTGGTGTGTAAATTAAATAAGTCACTTTATAGGTTAAAGTAACCTCTATGATAATGGTATAAAATGTTTTATTCTTATATAATCCAAATTGACTACATGAGATGTGAGTATGATTGCTATGTATGCATTAAAAGCTTTGACAATGAATCATTTATTTTTCTACTCCTATATGTGGATGATATATTAATTAATGCAAAGAGTATGGATAATGTGAATGAACTAAATACCTTATTAAAAAAGGAATTTGAGATGAAAGATACAGATGTTATTAAGAAAATATTAGGAATGAAGATTCCAAAGGATATGAGTTCTAGAAAATTATAATTATCACAATCCAACTATATTAAAAAGGCATTGGACATATTTGAAATGAGCAAAACTAAACTCATGAGTAGTCTGTTAGAAAATCATTTTGAGCTTTCCCTTTAACAATGCTTAAAAATAGATGCAGAGGTCAATGATATGTCTTGGTACCATATATTAGTGTGATTGGATGTTTAATGTATGCAATTGTTTGTAGGATCAGACTAGATTTGTATCATGCTATTAATGAAATTAGTAAGTACATGTCGAAACCTAGAAAACAATATTGAGAAGCAACAAAGTGGATATTCAAGTACTTGAGAGGTACGTAAAACCATATTATATTAACAATCAGCAAGGTGGTCTTTTAACTGTGAGATATATAGATATAGACTATGTAGGAGATTTTAGATAATATAAGGTCTACTATATGGTAAATATTTACTTATATAGGAGAAACTATTTGTTAAAATTCAACGTTATAATTTATATTGCATTCTCTTTAACGGAAGGTGAAGTTCATTTTAACATATGAGGCTGTTAAGGAAGCATTATGACTTAATAGAGCTAGTGAAAGAGATAGGCAATGATCAAGGTGGAGTTCAAATTTTGATAGTCATATTTCCATTTATTTGGAAAAGAATTAAGTATATCATGAAAGAACTAAGCACATAAATTTGATATTTTATAAGATTAGGAAATTGATTACACCTCGATAAATCTTATTAGAAAAGGTTCACACTTAGAAGAATGCAATTGACGCCTTAGAAGAATGCAATTAATATGTTGATAAAGTTGGTTATCATGAAGAAGTCCAAGCATTGCTTAGACTTGATTAATGTCTCAAGATATTAGACTAGGTTGTACAACCTAGCCTATGAAGAGTATATTATCCAAGGTGGAGATTGATGTGTATGGCCCATATACATGGGCATGCAATCTTGGCGTTTTTGGGATAAAACATATGGTTCTTAGAATTCTTTAGGTGTACATGACTTGGGACATAGGTGTAGCCTAGACCTTATTTTATTATATAAATTAGAAAAGAAGGCATGGATTGAAGATACGAGTAATGTTAGTGTGATAGATGTGTTTTCGTAGGAGAACACGATATAGGGTATGATCATAAATCATGTCTTGTGCATGGAGAAGTTAATAAGATTTACCCGTTGAAGACAAAAACGCAAGCCGGGCCAACTTTACCATGTCTATCTCTGTTATGATCTGATCCGAAGTTGAGTCGTTCGCACTGTTCTTTAGTTGTTGGGAAATGACTGGATTATCCTTGCTTCACATTTGTATATATTTGACAAAATCAGGCCACCTTTGAAGGACTCCACATCCTCCCCTCTGTTACGCACTAAATATCTAGAGACTTGCGATTTTGTTAATACGCCCCTCTTGATGAAGTTAAGCTGAAAAGAATCAAAGCTAACATTATTCCTAACAAGTACAAAAATGAATTCCAAGAGGTCATTTCTAAATCAAACTCATCTGCTTTTCGAAGGGTTGTGTTTTAAGACATGAGAACCACTATTGAAGGCCCTCATCTGATTGACTGGAGATGGCATAATAATCAGATTTTGAGTGTTCCAAAAATAACTGTGATTCATAATTTGAAAATTATAAATCATAAAAAAAGGTTATTGAGACATAACTGACTCAAAATTTTGAATAAATTATCTCGGACTGTTAACTACAAATTGTATATATGTTCAACTTCTAACGGTGTTCACAAAGTAGGGAAGAAGTACTCAACGGTTGAGAAGAAAAGATATGAGTGTTAGTTTTCTTATACCTTTTTCCTATTTATAGAAAAACACAATAAGGTTTTTTCTCATTAAAATTAATTTTTAAATTATAATTAAACTTTAAATCTAATTATTACAATTTAATTTTAAATTTGGTCCAACTTAATTTAAATTATTTTTTAACTGCTCTTTTATGTATGACACATTAAATTTTTAATATGTCAACAGTAATTATAAACAATAATTCTAATTCATAATTAGAATTAGATAAACTAAAAATCTTTTAATTTATTTTGAATTCTTCAACTAAAACCGTTTATCACCATAAATTAAGATTGACTTCCAGCAACATGTCATGCCCACTCAAATATTAGGAATGTCAAAATAGTTTGATTCAACCTATCAATTTGAAAACACCTTTTCAAATCTCTTTTCACTTTGGCCAGAGAATTCCTTAAATTACAACTAATAAAAAATAGTAGAATATTCTCTCTAATTACTTTAAAGTGACGAATCATTTATTAACTTACTCGACTATCTCTGTATGATTTATATTATATGTAAGTACTACTAACTAAGCTACTATAAATAGACTAAGTCATAAGTAGCATCACAATATGATAATTCTCATGTGAGATACTTCGTTAATCTCAAGTCTAAGGCCTAATTATACAATCACCATAATGAGAGAATATACGTACATATAAATAATATTTTATTTAGGATCCCCATAATCAGGTGAATTCAGTGAACTTATTCTCTAATAAGCATCTACACATTTGTTCTTGTGAGATCGACTACTTCATTTACAAGGAAGAAACATGTGCTGGTCTTTTTATACTTTATTAAAGTCTAACCTCAATAGGACATTAACTAGGAACAATTTAGGGATACTATATATATACAATATGAATCTCATGATTATGATCTCATCATAATTTTAATCTCATTGACTTTATCATATATATATATATATATATATATCCGAATATATATAAGATAAAGAATAACTTTAAAAATTATGTCACTAAAACTACAACCAGTGGATTCCAACAATCTCTCACTTACATTAATTCAATCGCTTAAGTATCTTATACCATATCCCTATGTAATAATCATCTTATTATTAGGACAGTAGTTTAGTAAAAGAATTTTAAAAGATTCCTTATAGTGGACACTTGCTTAAATCTTACAACTTTTATATCCATCATCATTATAATTAAGTTAAAATGCATAAATACATACTTAGATCTTTAGTGAGACCTTAGCTCCTTTTATATACATAATGTCTCTAATGTTCTATAGTACATTAATGTTTTAATAATGCAAGGAACTATATCAAGTTCATTAAAGAACTAATTGGTCCAAATTATCATTTCTACTAAATGAAAAGTGTATTATGGCTTGATTAGCAATAAATACTACATTAGAACATTTCTAATCTCAAAATTATATTATTCCAAATAAAATACATCTTAATCGGGACTTACTTCTAAAGTTAATAACTATATAACCTTAAACTCAAATATCAACTCATACATAAAATAAAGAATATTTTAATACTTCATAAGTATCAAATACTAAACAACTTTAGTACGTTATTTATGTACATGGACTACAATAGGTAAACAACTTCCACATCTATCTCTATATATCTAATTCTCGTAATCAAGTTGTTACCTTTTCATGTCTAATAAGAGTTGTTATTGGACTATCATAACTTCAACAATTGAACGTATGATTTTTTTTTACAAGCAATATATCTCTACATACTCCTATTAAAGAATACAACTATACTTCCACTAACCTTCTCGTAGACATGAAAAATCCACAATCAACTCCAAAACGAACATTTTAAATTCATCACGAAAATGAATCTTTCAACATCTTGTAACCTTTTAACTATACATCAAATGTATCAATGAAGGCCCTAATCCCTTTTGGATCTACTATTATCTAAACTTAACGTAAAATATATGCTTCAATTAAGCATCATATCCCAAAATCATTAACTCCTTTAAAGTCTTACCCTTCTATATCGAATATAAAATCTTGGTAATTTATTTAATTAAAACTATTGAAAATAAGTTGTCATACTAGGCTTACCTATAGAAGAAATAAATATTGCATCATACAATATCCTTCTTCCTTATGCAAATCTATACTATTGTGAAATTTAGTTATGGAGGTATTCACTAGAAAATCTAATTACCTATAAATAACAAAGAAAATTTATCAATCTCATTAAAGTGATTCAACATTTTCAATGCTTAATTTTTATTTACATTTAAGCACTTTAAACTTTTTAAAATTTCAAATTAATGTTTAATTTAATATGTATGATCATATCATATAAACTTATTAGTAAATAAATTGAAATACAAGTAGTCATCCTTTTTTTGAATTTTTCTTACTTCCAACACATCACATTTATAAATTAAACAAATCAATACCATCATTATCTTTTCACCAAAGGTTGATTTGGCCATTCTTTAACTTAATAAGTTACGTTTCATAATCAAAGGAATACATATATCTCTATATGCAACTTTAGGATTCTCGTTATGTTGATTTAACCAATATGGCATAAAGGATAATCTTGGTTATCTAACTATCTATTCTTGCCATTTATATTAAGTGTAAGTCTCCCATGATCCAACATATACAAAATATTTATATAAACTTAGATTAACTAATTCTACTAAACCATTTATTTCTTATCATGCCTTGAACATTGTAATAATGTTGAATCCAAATTTAGTATCAAATATTTAAAATCATGAATTATAAATACGTATGATCTCTATTATATATTGATAAGAAAAATCATATGAGAATTTTCTTCTTCTGACAACTATTATCATACTTAAGCCAATGCCTTTAATTGTTAGCTATGTTTATGCTTTTAGTAGGCTAAATTAAGTGAAAATAATTTCATCAAGGTTTTATGTCTTTTATCTCTACTTCATACAACTATTTGCATTATGCTATCTCGGCATTGGCATCCATCTAACAAGTTGTCGTTAAAGTTTATGAGACATTAATTAACTCAAAATGTCATCACATTTTTTCATCTATATGATATAGATATATCACTAAAACTTTGTCACCAAATCCTTAACAGGGATTATGACAAAATTAAATAATAAATACATAGTTTTCCCTTTTAACTTTGGGAACTCTTCTCAAACCTGATCATATTCCAAGAAATTTGGTTTACTAACAACTTAATATTAACTGCACTAAACAAAGGTAATATTCTATTCATAACAAAATATAAATTTAAGAAAATCAAATAATTGACTATATGACGTGATAACTAAATAAGATCAGGACTTTAATCATTTATTTAATTACTCTCACTATTTTATTCCAAATAATAGCCCTCACTATTATTCAAAAAGATTACTTTAATTTCTTTAGTAGGCTAAGATCTCATTTAAATTTAGTTGATCTTAAGTCACTCAACAAATCAACCAAACTTAAACTAGGTAAATAACATCCTTATCAATCACATCCATATAACTTCTAGATTCGTTTGGTAATAACTCTTATCAAAACATATTTGATATATTATTCCTAACATTGCTTATAAGTTCATATGATCATGAGTCACTTATCCAAATCGTATAAATTTAGTTAAATAGGACTTATTAATTTAAGATAAAATACATTTAGATTAAAGAAGCCTTAATTCACTCAACAACCCTTACAATAAACATATCCGTGGTTTTATTCTTAGGCAATGGAAGGCAACAATCATGTGCTTAACGTGTACATAATATTTTAATGAGAGATTTAATTTTTAATGGTCTCATCAAATACACACATTGTATGTAAAATGTCATATATTTTAAACATGCAATTTTTCATGCAAATATAATTAAATTATAAACATGAAATATTGTTTGATTCTAATTATCAATATAATCTCCATAATTTAAAATAACATTTTCAACTTTTTAGATAATTAAATTATATTAAACTATTGATTCCTAAAAAAATTAAATTCCTATTTCAACTATAAATTCAATTTGATTTGAAACATTTTTCAAATTCAATTAAAAAAACCATTTCCAATCATCTTGACTACATTAATGAATTTAATTCAAAAAAATTTTCAATAAATTATTCTTCTTATTTATTATAATTTAATTTTTTTAAAAAACTTTATAAGTAAAACATTCTAATCCAATTAGAAAACTATTTCTATTTTAGTTAGAAATAACCTATCCTTAGTTAGAAAACTATTTTCTAATGTCAAACGGAAACAACTTTTAGAATTAAATAAAACATTTTAAACCTAATTATGAAAGCCCATTACACTATTTTAGATATTAATTCCTCAATTAATTAGAAAATAATTCTATTTTCCAAAATATAAAAAAAATTTAGAATTAAATAAAACATTTTAAACCTAATTATGAAAACCCTTTACACTATTTTAGATATTAATTCCTCAATTAATTAGAAAATAATTCTATTTTCAAAAATAACAAAAATGGCTCATTTTTTAATTAATAAATAAAAATATTTGTTCAAATTTAATCAAAAAAATTTCTAATTAAATAAGAAAATTATTATTTTAATTAATAAATAAATAATTTATAAATAAAATAAAATAATAGCCCTCTAAATCATTAAAATTGAAATAAATAATTTTAATCAAGAAATATCTTTCTCAATTAAAAAATAAGTAAATAATTGCAGAAATAAGAAAGAAGATAAGTAAGTAAATATATCAAACAAGTTATTACAGGAAAATATTTAGGCTAAGTAAGAAAATGTTTAGGCTACATAACTAAGAAGAAAATATTACACATTAAATATTTAGGATAAATACAAGACATAAGACTCAAAGGAAAGCATTTAAAAGACCTATGAGAAAGAGAAGCACCTCTTTATGTGATTCTTTACCTATATTCTAATATTTCAAAGTTTTCTATCGAGGGTCATATTCTCGGTAACTTTCAACAGAGCTATATTATTCTTGATTACCTCTCACAGTTCTTTTTAGGCCTACCTTTTTGCTCTTACAGTCTTTAAAGTAAAGAGAGATGTTTGTATGCATAGTTAATATGTGTGATATGTTTGTATGCATAGTTAATAAATGTGTGATATGTTTGTATGCATAGTTAATATACACATATCACACATGTTTTTTTTAAGAAAATTATTGATATATTGTTATTTTTTACCTAACTTACCTTAATTTGATCCTATAATTAATTTTATTTAATATGTTTAAGTAATTTTGAGCAATATTACTTTTGGAAGTAATTTTTACCAGCAATCAAGGAGTTTTGCATATTAAAATAAGATGAAGTATTTTTGGCTAAATACAACGTTAGATACAGGCATGTTGTAGATTGTATTCTTGTTTGTACGTAGGAAGTTAGCGAGAACATCAAATACAATCTCACACATAGGTGTGTGTTAGCTCATGTTGGTGCCTGAAACTAAGGTTCAAGGAATTGATCTCAAACACGGGTGTGTCAAAGCTCGTGTTACTTGTTGACAAAGAAATTAAAATTCCAGTAACGAACATGATTTTGAACACAAGCGTGTTAAAACCCATATTCATTGTGACAATAGGAATCATTCTAAAATTCCGGTGGTGAAAGAACATGATTTTTAAGGACCAGATCCCCTGTTCCTATTATTTTGTTCCAATTCTATTCTATAAAAATCTATACATTCAATAAATAAAGCCCACAAAAATTGATGGTTGGCATCGCACCAGAACAGAGGGCACTCTAAAGTTGAGAACAGAAGATCTTGCGTCGGTTTTTAAATACAGTGTGCTGTGACCCACATTCATAACTAAACAAAAGAAAGATAAAATTCCCATGACATAACTTTTAAGATTGAGAATTCTGATAGAAATCTTATGATTTTTGTAATTTTTTTATCCCTGTTTATTGATTCAAGGAAGATGAGTGAATGATCTATTGATGTCTAGATAAGTGAAAATATTAGGGTGGAGGATAATAATGGATATTTCAGTCGAAAGCAACCTGAAAGAAGAGTTGGTGTCACAACAAAAAGACCATGGATGCTTGAAATGCAGTTGCTCTATGAACACCAAGAAACAATGGAAAGTAATGTCTAACCATAAATATTCATAAAACGATTATTTGTCTGTTGGAAACAGCAAACTTATAACTCTTGGAGTAAACATTTTGATTGTAATCAGCTGTACATAATCCAAAGGCTAGAGGCCACTATTGCTCTCATCCATACAATGAATTAACGTTAATGTGCCCAAGTACAATTAACAGTGATAGGGAGAGTATCCTAGCTAGAGTAGAAGTAAGACTGCTTAAACAACAATTTGTACCTGAGAACTAATTTTTCTAACAAAATCAGTTCGAACAGCATTAAAAGAAAATTCTAGATGGCTTCAAACAAACATTGCAAACCACCCAGGAAATAATTAGGAGTAGTGTACGTTATATGCTTCTGTAACTCTTGAGTATTAAGTAGAATTGCTTTTGGGTATAACTAGGTGGAATAGTGGTGACGCAGATAGAGGAACAGTGCTGTTGAAGCAGCCATAGCATAGGGTAACACGGTCCACATTCCCTGTATGACTTAACAAATTAAATACCACTTCTAATTAATAAGAAGTAGATGAAAAGTGAGCTACATTACCACAACTGTTGCAACAGTGGCAAGAGCAAAGACAGGGCGCTCCCTCAACAGAAATCCAACCCCTAGCTGAGTTCAGAAACAAAGACGGTTGTATCAGTTATCCAACTATCTAGTTTGTAGGGACTTTTTATCAGTATTAGGACCAAATGAAATAAAAAGCCAGCATTGGAGAAATTATTTGCAGTATGTGTGTTCTAGTACAGCAACATGCAAAAAAAAGGGTCAAAGAGACTGCTTGCCACTTCTTTTTATCAATAACCTAGACATAGCATGCATGGGAATGCTTTTCTCTGGAACAACATAAGAAATTTTGCAGTACATGCGTGTTTCACCATTTCTGGTTCTTAAGAGTGAATGACTTCTGCTGTTTTTGTGGTCAAATCATTTAGAGACAGATTAAGACATGCATGCACACTATGTAAGGGTGGAAGCCAATCACCTGAACTGGGAGAGTGATCAAGCCACCACAACAAACTCCAGCAAAGAAACACTCTGGAGATATACCCTGCATTAAGAATACATGTCAAATGACCAAGAAATCCGAGGAAGCAGCCAGTAAACGTGCGTCACCCAAATTTCATTTGGTAAAGATGAAGCGGAGATAATCATGAACAATATCATAAATCACATGAGAAAAGTTAATGAAAACTGTTCGAGTGAAACTTGCATCCGTTCATACTTATCCACATAAAAGGAGACAAATCAATTTTCACATTTTCAAAATTAGTATATAATAATAATCACTAACCAGTGTCCCTGCTAGAAAAGCTGTGGGATTTCTCACCCCAAGAGAAAACCGCTCCACTGCAGATCAATGGAAAATAACTGTCAGATGAAGAGGAACCGAGTAAACTTAAGGGGAAAAAGGGAAAGTCCAGAAAACTAGAAATTTAAGATCATAAAATAAACATGTTAAAATTTAAGATCAAACACATTACTCAAGGGCACACTTCTTGAACTAGAGCAATAACAGTTTAAATGGGCAGGTAGAGCGATGTAAGGTTGAGGAATTTTAAGAAAATGTTAATGCAGCAGAACCAATGTATAGTAACTTCTGTTTGGAGTAGTTGAATCAGTTCATATCAGAACTTCAAAAACTAAACACTCTAATCATGTAAGTTGAGCACATAGGTGGCAGTGGGTAGACCATTCCGTGAATGTTCTGGTATATATCTGCACATGGCGAAACAGCCAGTTGGCACAACTTCGATGGGCGAAACACCCCGTTGGCCCAACTTCAGCGGGCGAAACACCCCGTTGGCACAACTTCAGTGGGCAAAATAGGCCGTTGACACAACTTCGGTGCGCGAAACACCCCGTTGGCACTACTTTATTGGGGGAAACACCTCGTTGGCACAACTTTGCTGGCAAAACAGCTGGTTCGCATAACTTTGATGGGTGAAACACCCCGTGACCTAACTTTAGTGGGCGAAACACCCGTTGGTATAAGTTTGGTGGGATAAACAACCCGTTGATGCAACTTTGGTGCGCGAAATACCTTGTTGGCACTACTTTGGCGGGGGAATCACCCCGGTGGCATAAATTTGCTGGGCAAAACAGCCGATTAGCACAACTTTGGTGGGCAAAATATCCTATTGGCACAATTTCAGAGGGCAAAACACCTCGTTGGCATAAATTCGGTGGCCGAAACACCACGTTGGCACAAATTCGATGGGCGAAATAGCCCCTTGGCACAACTTGGTGGGTGAAACACCCTGTTTGCCTAACTTCGA
>JAOQMM010000008.1:7731095-7744628 GCA_027563515.1 Erythroxylum platyclados | reverse complement strand
CTTTTGTTTGTTGATTCACATTGCTATTATTTGCAAATACTCACAATGAGTTGTGTTTTCTGACATACTTGTTTGAGAACCTGATTAGGACAACCTGCATTTTAGTTTCTGTGTTAGGACTACTTTCTTTGGTTTCCCTATACAGGAATGATGATTTAGTATGTTTGCCACAGTGGTCATCACTGATTAATGTAAATTGTGGGAAAAATCTATGTTAAATTTCAATTTTGAGTATCATAAAAGTTTCTGCACATAAGAGCTGAAAGGTTAAAAGAGCTGTTGAATTGCTGTGTTGGTGATATTCATATCTGTATGAAATGGAGACCTTCATGGCCGGTTGTTGCATGAAGACAATTTTCTACTTGTTAGATCATTAAGGGGTTCACTCTATGGATCTCTATTTGTATTTCAGTTGTAATTATGAAATGAATGCTGGGGCTCAACATATCCTATTGATTTTATGTAATGCTCCTATATTTTCACCTTTTTTATTTTTATATATTACTCGTTATCAAGTTTTATAAGATATCATTGGTCTTTCTTATTTCTGCAGAAGCAAAAGGTCCAACAGGAGTCTGGAACTGATCTCTCTGGTAGTTACCAACCAGCTAAAGTAATCCGCCAATTCACACAGACAAAACCTGTTGCAGATAAAGCGGAACAGAGGAAACCTCAACTATCCAAAGACATCCTGTCTGGGGTGAGTGATTACTTGCACATAGTTTTTACAACCCTTCTGTCTGCCTACCGCGGCTAATTTGTGTTCCCGGCAGGTTTTTGGTGGCTCCTAGACGTTTTGAATTTTGGCTTATCTTAATGACATCCACTGCCTCAAACTGAGTGTCCAACAACTTTGATGTCCTCTGATAAAAGTGGTAGGGAGTGGTTTACTAGTTCTTTTTATCACTTCATCTTTCAATTTTGGGTGGTACCTAACTAGGGAGGTTGAGAATTGTCTTGTAGAAAACTATTCTACTTCCTTGTATTGTTGATCTTCGTACTTGTTTTGGAGGATTCTTTCTTTTGCATAAATTATATATAACGTTATATACGGTAATTATGGAGCTGAACCATTGTGTCTGAAATAGTTCTACAGCGAATTCTTTTGTTACTTAGGAATGTCTCGTGCTGTTTTCAAAGTTTCATGCGTAACCATTATAAACATGAAACACCATATCATGGAGGTTTGAAATGGACCGAGTATGGGTAGGATTTTCAAGTTGCAGCATTTGCAGGTTTACGTATTATGCCAACAGATCATAGGCGGGCATGTTACTTCAGGAACTACGTCCTGCGGCTTTTTATGTGGAAAATCCATATAATCAATGTTCGAAATAAACTGTGAGTACAAGCAGGACTTTGAAGCTACAGGCAACTCTGATAGCCGTTAAAACACATTTTGCCCACAGAGCACCAGAAGGGATTGAACTTTTGTTTGCTTGGAAGAGGACAATGTAGATTATCTGTGACGTTTAGTGTTGTTGAATGATTGAACGGTCCAACAATTCCTTTAATGGAAGACTGGCCATGGATATTTATCAGGATGGGTTCGGGTGAGCTCCTGAATTGGAAGTAAGGAATCAGATAAAAATGAAACAGATGCCTTAGTGAACCCAAAACAGAAAAAGAGACAGAAGTTCCTGTGATTAAAATCCATTTCAGTCAAAAGACAAATGATGCTGGATCTATACAATTAATGTTCTCCCCAGTCACAAGACAGCTTCAAAGGTATATTCAGGTTGAAGGGGGTAGGAGCCGGGAAGGCTGTATAAGATACCAGGTAACAACGGCATGGTTGACTGAACTTTCCAACAGGTTTCCAATTAGCCGCAGCATCCCCCTCTCTGTGTTACGGTTCCATCTCTTGAGCCTGATGGCCCCTGGTTACGTCCGTACCCAAGCTTGATGCCAGACGACTGCAATGGTAACCAAAAGTTGAGAACAAACTTGATATAAGCAATAAGTTCAATGTTATTAAGCAACAAACATCTTGATTGACAACCAACAGCTTAAACAGTCCAAGACCAACACTTCAGAAGTTTCAACCGCATCCTGTATCTTTTGCATCATTCAAACACTAATATGCTAATATTTCTAACTGTCAATTTAGTTCGAGGAAAAGATTACATAAATTTTCAGTAACATAAATGAGTAGTAGTGATTACCTCATTGGATGCATCAAATACACCATCCTGGATATTCTGAAGGATTTTTGCAGCAGTTTTAGTGAAGGCCTGTAATTGATTGTATTTATTAGAACAAAGATCCAAGATCCTGTTTAGCATTTATGTTGGTGGTGGAGGTTTGGAGTCATTAGATAACCGAAAACGGCACGCCAAGCATGGGTTTTCCTAGGTATCATACCTCTTCAACATTTTGGGCTGTTCTTGCAGATGCTTCCAAGAATAAAAGTCCATTTTCCTTGGCAAATTGTTCGCCTTCCTCTTTGCTGACAGCCCTCCTATGAGCAAGGTCACACTTATTCCCTATGAGCATGATTGTCATGTTGGGATTTGCATGCTGGCGAGCATCTTCCAGCCAGCTAGCTAAGTGGTTAAATGTCTCCCTCCTGTACAGCTTCTCAGATTCAGTTGGCTAACAAAACAAAATAATAGAATTCAAGAATAACTAGTGAAAGGAAATATAACTAATCAGGCAGTCTTGAAAGCTATTTTTCTTTGAATAAAAGCACACGAGTGTATCAAATTTTGAGAAAGCTGGGATCACAATGGATTCCATCTATCAGCATATTAAGGCAAGATGTCCAACAGGAGCAGAGGTGGAGAGTTTAGCATGGTTTCAAATTTCCTACCATAATTCTACGAGAACGACTGAAACACTTCTACGAGTTATGATTTCAATCTAACTTATCAACTACCCTTTTACACAAACTGACCTGGTTATGTCATAAACCAGAAGTGCTCCAGCTGCTCCTCTGTAGTAAGATCTGGTGATGGATCTGAATGATTCTTGGCCAGCCTGAAATCAAAACACAACCCTTCATCAGGAAACATATCTGGCATGTGTAACTTAATGAATACCAGGATATAGAGAGTTCCTAATATAAACACAAACATGGAAATCTGGAAAATAATGTAAGTTCAAGTTTTTCTGCACATGAGTTCTATAAAAGCAGTCGGAAAAATAGCATCAATCCATAAATTACAGAGACTCTTGTGTCTGAATGAGTTTCTAGACTGTGCCACAGCTTCATCCACTCATCCTTACTCCAGAGCGGAGGTGATTGCCATATTACAATCAAATTCAAATGATTTTATAATTGTTTCTAAATTGCAAAGACTAGGTTAACTGAAGTATACTGAAAGTAGAAGCAATTATAGCTTCACGGACAGTCAGCTCTAACACAACTCCGTCAACTTTAACAATTAGAAAGCAATAATAACAAAGCTCTATTTTTCATTGGAGTGTGAGTTGAACTTGATCCTCTTATCGATAAGTTCATGACTTAACCACTAAATCAGCAGTCCAATTATGTGTAACTGCCCGTCTATCTCCTAGTTGTTAGTCACATAACCAATCACTCCTAATACCTAGAACAGGCGAAAAGTAAAACTAACCAAAAAACTCAGAACTGACTTGAAAAAGTTGAGAAGTTTGAACTTTAAGAGCAAAACAAAACACATATTCCCAAAAGTGAAAAGACGAGTTGGGAAAGTTACGGTGTCCCAAATCTGAAGCTTGATGGGACGGCCATCGATAGTGACCATGCGAGCACCGAACTCAACGCCGATGGTGAGGTCGTGAACAGGCTGAAATCTCTTGTCGGTGAATTGCAAGAGCAAGCATGATTTCCCTACACCTGCAGCCAACCCACAAAACCAAACTCCTCAAAGTTTCAATCTTTACCATCTTCTTTACATAAAAATCTAAACTTTTTCAAGTCCAAAAACCAAAAACAACACCAACAGAGACAACAGACAAACCTGTATCACCAATAATTATGTACTTGAAGAGATAATCGTACGACATGATACGGCAAGTGTTCACTCGAACCCAAATAGAGAGAGAGAGAGAAGAAAGCAATGGTTCCTTCTACGTGGGGTTTCTGCAAAGACTTGATAGGGAGGAGAGGAAGAGGGGGAGACTCTGAGAGAGAGTGGGATTTTAATTAGAATTTAGAGAGAGAGAGGGGGTGACGTATAACGCACACAACATAACTCACCGACAAATCGACAAGGAAGCAATGTCTTATTTGCTTGCTCAGGCTTTCTTATCCTAATCAAACAGAATCAATTAATTAACATTTCGTGTCATGTTTTATTATTTATTACAAGATACGAGGAGTTATGCGACCCCCGTCTTATCCTATTTCATAGGCATACATTTATAAAAATCCCAACTTTGGCAATTGGCATTCCTTTTAACATTTGTGGTTAAGGATTTCGGTAACATACGTCCTGTCCCAGTGTTTCAAGTATTGAAATTAAATGTTAAAAATCAAATAACAATTGACTTGGAAGAAGCAAATTCATGTAAGGATGGAGGGAATAGATTGTGACTCGCTAGATAAGAAAATTGTTAGGTAGCATTATCAGGCGTGTTCAGGTAAAAGGAGTGGCTATTCCTTGCGTCAATACTATACAGTTCCGCATAAAGTATGGGATCTATCTGTAAGCTATGCCCTGCATCTCTCCCACCCATCCCATGGGATCTATATGTTAAGCTATGCCCTGCATCTCTCCCACCCATCCCATGCCTTTCTGATGACACATTCCTTTCAGCCACCAGTATAACTGTGCTTGGTCAGACACATATCCACCTCCATATGCGGACCTACTAATCTAGATATTGGTAGAACACATGAAAAGTGTTAAGTATGCCTAATGTGTCCCACGTGATCAATTCCGGGCTTCCTGCAGTTTCAAATTTGTTCGTGGGTTATTCCCACGTTTGTCAAACATGATATAGCTGCAGTACAGCTCCTGGGGGCTATTGGTTCAGTGGTCACCGAAACAACTTACCAGCAACTTGTGTATTGAAAAATAAGAGGACATACGGTCCGAAGAGCATTTAACAATATTCAACAAGACATTCTCCCTTATAAGAAATATGTTGATGCCTAAAACATTTAAATACCAAGTCATTGAGGGTTTTAAACTAGAGATTGACAATTACAGCATCATCTCAATGGCCATGAAGTACTGGAGTCTTCTCATTGATGAACTCTACTCCTCCATTTCATCACCTACTTTAACCACTTGCTGGAACTTCTCTTCAATTGGTGTGATCTTTGTAAGCACAACTTCTGCACCACAAAAGTAGTAACAGTTCTAATCAGAAAAAGTCCAAAAACAGAAAGACTGATCACTGCACACATTGAAAGTTGATGACATGATTGTCCTTGACTAGCAAAGGACACAATAAGATGAAAAAGAATTAACAATTGAGAGCTAATTGATATCATCCTAATGCTGAGAAATTGAAACAAATATTTAACGAATTATTTAAAGAGTAAACGCCATCCATATCATATCAGCTGCAAGATAAAACCCACATGTCGAGGGTTCATGTTCCTTCATCTTTGGAAAGCTAAATCAAAACCATTTGGTTCCACAATAGCAACAACCATAATACGGAACACTAGATCCATGTACTTTTTCACTTTTTTTCTTTCATTAACATAGATGTCAGGAATTGGTCATCCGTAGTACATCAGCTTTAACCCTTATAAGCACTTAAATGGAAGGAAATAATAAAGAAAGCCAGCAAAACCTAAAAACAGTTGATGCTGTCAAACTTCCAAGGGATCACAAACATTCCAAATGATGACGACTAAGAACTAAAAGAAAATAAAAAGAACTTCTCAAGTTTCATACAAAAGTAGGCAAAGACCTTGAAATGTCCTAAATTCTTCCCCATTTAACACTATCAATTTAGAAATGTGAATTCTATGTCTGGGATGAAACCAACTGATACTTACCGGTCTTCTTAGGAAAGGTATAGCCTCTTGGATTGACATACGTTCGAGGATTTGGCAATAAGTGATTCCTCAAATACTCTCTGTGTCCCTGTACCAGTTATAAAAAAGGGATAGCATCATCAATATGCTAATGATGCCTTCTGTGTAAATAGAGACGTGGTTCATACAAAACAGCAACCTTTGTTATGACACAAACATCAACGTTGCTACCACTTCCCAAATCATTGAATACACCAGAGCATATAGCCTCAGTTACAAGATTTATTCCTTCCTCCCTCTGCAAAGATAAAGTAATTGACCCTTACATCAGACCAAAGTCATATAATTACATGATGTACCACAATTTTGTTTCACAGGCATAGCCAACTGCAAGTCTAATTTCTTCAAAATTAAATATCTTCAGATGTGGAAGTACTTTAATGCAAATACAGATAACATCCTGATTATAACAGAATGAAACATTAAGATTTCAATGTCTTCACTCAAAGAGACCAAATCATATAACAAGCTCACTTACGCTAAGCCCTTCTTTATACTTTGACTCAAAAATAGCCATTGCAGCAAGAGAACCAGAACCCATTGTAGCAAAAGGCAAGGTGTCAGTTGATCCGTGGGGATATATCTGCAAAGAAGCCATTCCATTAACAGGAAATCAGAATTTAGTAAGACCAGAAGAACCAGCTGCATTCACTAATCCCTTCAAGAAGAACAAAGCTTTACAGTATGCAGATGAGGCCCAGTGCAATCAACTCCACCAAGTACCAATGCCGCTGAAACATACCCTTGATAGCTAAACAGAAATTAGGCGGTTAGAAAAGGTTCCAAAGAGAGATGATTTTCAAATCATACAAACTTCATAGATGAAAACCAACCTGAAAAGATGTTTTTTGAGAAGAGTAAGTGCTGTAACAACTCTTGACTCACGACCAGTATGATAGCGATGTAATTGCAGCTGTGAGCTGACCATGTCTAGATAAATACAAACAGGAAGCCATAAATTAGCTCCAATTATATCAATCCAAAATAATCACCACACAAATCAGTTTTCCAATTTAACTTTTACAGAGGGCACAATTCTCAAAATACCTGTTACAGCCTCTGTATCAGCAGCAGTTCCTGCTCCACAGCAATATATGTTAGGAGCCATGTAGTGAATCTTCTCGCAATTCTTGTCACAAACTATGGTTCCTTCAGTTGCTCTTGTATCCGCTCCAAGAATGACGCCCTCCTATAAAGACATGGTGAAGTAGAGTTTTAATTAAACAAGACTAAGGTCAAATTAATTCAATGAGCGAATTGCTAGGGCTTTCAAAGAGAAAGAAAGATGCCAATCACCCAAAGACTCGTTACTTTCAATCAGTGAACTAATCCTTAAATTGCTTCTAAAACAAACAAAGACGAACTGCTTCCCTTAACAACATACCCTGATGGGTTCGATTCAAATTATACACAGAACACAAAAGCTAACAAATTTACAACCACAATTCACATATAGCAACACACACCTGGAACACGAGCCCAACAATGGTGGTTCCAGTCTTCCTAGTACGAGGAGGATTAACACCCTTCTCCATAAGCATATTGTTTCGTTTGCATAGATCGAAACTGAACCCACCCTTGGGAGGCACATCGACAGTGGATTTCGCCATAACTGAATCGAACACAGAGTGAAGAAAATTTGGGTATTTAGTTTGTGGGTTATTAGGCCTCAGAGTCTGACTTACAAAGGTTGCCTGGGGTACAAGTTAGGAGGTTTTTGCTAAGTTTGGGGGCTTTTGGAGATTTTATTTACCTGATTTCATATATAACTCGCGACTTAATATAATATTATGATGTAAGACGTCGATGGTATTGAAATTAGTATCATGATTTAAAAATCGAGGTTGCTACCATGATTTTAAGGTAATTATTTGATTTATATCATATTTTATTTTTATTCATAATCTTATAATTAATTTTAAAAAATATTTATATTTAAGTGAAATAAATTTCAAATCAAAACGTTTTAATGCATGCGTGTGCGTGTGCGTGTGCGTATATATATATATATATATATATATATATACATATTTTTAATTTTAATATTTGCATTAAAATATAAGTTAAAGAAAAAATTTGCATTAAACTTAACTTAAATTTAAACGTTTAATAGCAATGTCTTAAGTTAAAAGTGTATTTTGAATCTTAACGTTTATAACATAATACAACTTAAACCCTACCGTTTTGAAGTATTCAAATTAAACTATAATGTTTTCAAAATGTACCCTAAGTAGATGGAAAATTTGATGGTGTTAACTTTTTATTAGTTAAATGTCACTTCAATATTGATGTGATATTATTTTTATTTTTAAATTATAAAATGGATCTCATTGTTACGTAATTAGCTTTTTAAAAATTAAACAAAAAATGACATTGGGGCTCATTTTAATACATTTCATATAGTAAGTCTCACTTGTCACGTAATAATGGGACACACTTTCTGTTCAAAAGATTAAAAAAAAATAATATCACGTCAGCATTAACATGATATTTAATTGACAGAGAGTTAATGTCATTAAATTTTCTATTGACTTAAGGTCTGCTTTGAACGTTTTGAAAACGTTTAAGTTTAATTTGAACGCTTTAAAACGTTATAGTTTATTATTCTATTGTAAACGTTAAGATTTAAATTGTACTTTTAGCTTAATATTTTATATTAACTAAACTTTATCAATTTTAATTGATATGAATGTTAATTTTTATTAAAGTCAAATCCACAAGTCCCTAAAACTACAAAGTATATCCTACACCTTACCTCACCTCACCTCCTCCTCTATCTCACACTAAATCATCATTTTTTGTTATGCACTTCTTCTTTATGAGTCACATTCAATCAGTTTAAAAGATCTTTTTAGCTCTGTTATTTTTTTATGTTCGTTATCAACAAGTTTAAGCTTGTAACTTTAAGGATTAACTTTAGAAGAATTTCTCTCATCCGCTTTGGTTGCTCAAGTAAACAATTGTCAGATTCATTTTGAGGGTTCCTTACGTAAAAGTCTCCATTTAGGCTTAAGGCATATGAAGGATTACCTAACTAATGTTAAAGGAGAACTAGATAATGATTTGTTTCAGGAATTTAGAATCCATTGGTCGAGCACATCTCTAGTATTGATCTTGATTGCCTAATCCATGCAAGCGGAAATCAGAATGCCCTTATTACCAACGCTAATTATGAGCGCTTGGCTATGCATTATCTATCTAGGGATGACTTGTATGATATTTTGGTTGTGGATCTTAAAACCAAGTTACTTTAAAAAGTTTTCCAAAAAACGAGTTACTCAATTGCAGTTAAGAATTTTTCATTCTCAGATGGAATTCATTTGAATGCAGGAAGTATGAGAAAAGATATTTTAAATTTAATTAGTTCGTGGTAGTTACAAGTTACTCACAAGTTTGTTATTAGTTGCCAACTATACATAATCTATTAGTGAGTAAGCTCATCAATTAGAAGCAATTATATTTAATTCATTTTAGCTTGAATAAAATTGAGCTTAAACTCTTCCTTTTGATATTTAAAATAAATTGAGATTTTTCTTTTTCATTGCTTCTTGTGATCTTTGGAATTAGCAGAGTATGATTCTTGGTCTCAAATTTTATTGATCCTATTCAAGCTCAATATTGTTTTTGATAAGAAAACCGAAAGTGATCTTTATCTTGGTACTGATCTTCTTCTACAAGATGGATGATATGTTACATGAATCGACCTAAGATTCTCTCTTGAAAACAAGATTACAAAGAAAAGAAAATTAGGTGCAAGGTGATGAAAATTCATTGCATCTTTAAGGATTAGAACATCCAGTTATAGTCTTAGTAACATCCTTTTTTTAATAGAAGTAACTATTTGAGCTTAAGTAGATAAATGATAATTACTCTAAGGGTGAAGGTGAAATTAGGTTTTATTAAGGAAAAATGCATAAAATCTAATCAAGATTCAATTGATTATAGATAATGTTAATTATATGATGAGATTTTAGCATTCTGAGTTTAATCTCTAAAGAAATTGTTGAAGCATTCATTTACACTAATTCTGTGAAGGAACTATGGCTAAAACTAAAGAAAAGTTTCGAAAATGTAATAATTCATTGATATATTAATTGTATAAGGAAATAAGCTTTATATATGAAGGGAACATACCTATGGCCAAATACCCTACTAAACTAAGGAAATTATGGGATGAACTCATATGCTTCATGCCTATTCCACAATATACCTATAGTGCAGCTATATAGTGTATATATGGTGTTGCTAAAGGAGTTGCAAGTATGGCTTCTCTTAATTAACTAGTGCAGTTCTTAACGAGACTCAATGATAGTTATAATAATGTAAGGAATTAAATTCTAGTTATAGATTCTTTACCTTTTGTCAAGAAGGCTCATTCAATAGTTTTAAGGGAAAAAAATAAAGGGAAGTTCATATAAGGTTTTTAGATGGAATTAAGAATAAATGCAGTGTTTACTAGAACATAAAACATTAAGAAACATAATGATGGGGTGGAAAGCCAAATATAAATAGAAAGGAGGACCATAGAAAGAGTGAGATATGTTGCAATTATTGCAAAAGAAATGGGCATCAGAAGGATACTTGCTTTAAACTGTACGGAATACTAGATTAGTATAAAGAATTACAAGAAAGAAAGGAAAGGCCACTAATAAATCCTTTGCAGCTAATTCAACTGATAGGTAAATGTAATAGGGAGGAGAAGGGGGTAATAAGACACCATATTTTGTTGACAAGATCAAGTAGGAATTGATGATACTGATAAAGGGAAAGGCTCTTAGTGATCCTATCACGGTGAACCCCTAGATGGCTTTACAGGTCAATTTTATACAAAACTATAACTTACCTTGATTCAATAGAACTTTGTTCATGGATATGGGACACTAAAGCTTAAAATCATATGAGAGTGGATTTAAACCTCTTAATAGACCTTATTGTGATTGATAAATTTACCTATGTCTATTTACTAGATGGATCCTTAAAACTTGTTCATCATATTGGTGATGTTATACTAAATAATAACTTGTATTAATTTAAGCTTTATATATTCCCACCCTTAAATATAACTTGTTATTTAAATTTTATTCTTTATGCTAAATTTTGCAAGACTTAAAAGACTAAAAAAATACTGGAAATTGGTAAGGTGATATGGAGATTATACATCTTAGATAAAATTTCATTTTGTAAGGAAACCATCAAATAGTACTCATTATGTACTATTGGTAATGATCACGATTTTTTTAATTCAGTGTCTACATACTTGACCCTTCATCTAAGGCTAGGTCATCCATTTGCTACTATGATAAGACATATTGATTGTATTGATAATAAAGCCAACAGTTTAGAAAATCTTTATGATGTATGTCTTCTTACTAAACAACAAATATTACCTTCTCCTTCTAGTTAAATATAGACCATATATAATTTTCAGTTGGTGTATAAAGATACATAAGGTCTATATTGGCAAAGATCTGTATCTTATGGGTATTATTTCCTTACCTTAGTGGATGATTTTAGTAGAGTAATATGAACTTACTTGATGCATCACAAGAGTTAAGTAGTTTATATCTTTTTATGATGATATTACATCTTTTTAAGAAGTATGTTAAAATTGTAAGGTCTGATTATGGAACTAAATTTTTGAGTAACATCAAAGAATTTTTGGTCAATTGATGATTGTCTATCAAAGTCTTGTGTATATACTTCACACAAAATGAGATAGTAGGCAAAAAACATAAGCATTTATTATAGGTGGATAGAGCTTTGATGTTTTAGACTTATTTCCCTAAGAAATTATGGGGAGAATCAATTCTTATAGTCACATACATAATTAATAGACTTCTTACTTCGATCTTAAAGTGGAAATCACCCTACGAGATTTTATATGGATATGCACTAAAGTATAAACCCTTTAAAACTTTTGACTGCCTTTATTTTGTAACTAATACCAACCCTCATAAAGATAAATTTGATTAAGAACCCACATATTTATTTTCATTGGATACAGTCAAGGTCATAAAGCTTTTAAACTGTTTGATCTTGACTTTCAAACTATCTTTGTTTATAGAGATATGATTTTTATTGAAACTTTATATATATATATATATATATATATCTCAACTTCCAAACCCAATATTCCTTTGCTAGCCATATCAGTTGACATTGACAACAATTCAATTGAATCCTTAACACAAACACCTATACCATAAACACCACTTCACTTAGATCTATATAAAAAAATATTATACCTAACATACTTGATTCTTATTTACCTGATGAACTTGATCACTCCCTACCTGAACATGACACTACCTTAACAAATCCTTATAATTATTCTAACATTTCTCAATCTAGAAGAAATACTAGGGTGATTTAAAAACCTACTTACTTATATGATTTTGCCACTCATGCAGTTTGTAATGATTATGAGCATACTACCAGTATATAATATTTGTCTAAAGGTCTTGAATCATCCTTTCATACACCAATGACTTAACCTTACATTTAACCTACATATTTCACATCCACATAGATGTCTTTTTTTGGAAATATTGTCAACTATCTACAAGCCAAAGTCTTCTAAATAGGCAAAGACCAATGCATATTAGGTAAATTTTAGACAACAAGAGTTACATGTTGAATTGACCAAGTTACTAGAAGATAAAAAGGGCCATTAGTTCAAAATGGGTGTACAAACTGAAATTGAAGCCTAATAGAAGCATTGATAGATGTAAAGCCACACTAGTGGCTAAGGGGTATAACCAAATTGAAGGAATATCCTACATATAGTTTTTCTTCTGTGGCCAAGATAGTTACTGTTAGACTCTTGTTGGTTATGACATCTTCATATTTCTATCCTCTATGCCAACTTGACATAAATAATTTCTTTCTACATGGATTTTTATATGAAAAGGTATAATTGCTTCTACTAGATGGATATTAAAAGGCAAAAAAGAAGTTAAAGTTTCTAGATTTAGAAGATCTTTGTACAGGTATAAGTAGGCATCAAGGTAATGGAATTATGAGTTCAATACTCAATTGAATTCATTTGGTTTCAATAAATCTAAACATGATCATTGCCTCTTCATAAAATCTTTAAGTACTTACTTGATAGCACTCATTATATATGTTGATGTTATCCTGCTCACTAGCATTTTAGAAGTTGAGTTACTTGAAGTCAAAAATTTTCTCAATAAGCAATTTAATATTAAAGGTCTTGGACATGCTAATTACTTTCTTGGGCTAAAGATAGCTAGATCAAAATTTGGAACCTTAGTAAATCAAAGGAAATAAATATTGGATATCATTCAGGATATGTAACCCATTGGTAGTAAACCTACTAATACTCTTCTTAAGGGTATAAAATTCATAGAATATACAAGGCCGTTACATAATGATCAAGAAAAATACAACATACATATGAGTAGAATTTTGTACTTGGGATTCACTAGACCTTATATCACCTATGAAGTGCATCAATTGAGTTAACATATACAAGCTCCTTTTTAATAACATTGGGATGAGGCCATTAATTTGTTTAAATAGTTAAAGAGTTA
>JAOQMM010000008.1:7706334-7730995 GCA_027563515.1 Erythroxylum platyclados | reverse complement strand
TTGAGTTAACATATACAAGCTCCTTTTTAATAACATTGGGATGAGGCCATTAATTTGTTTAAATAGTTAAAGAGTTATCCATCAAAAGAACTGTTTTTCCGAATGAATAACCGTTTCAAACTTGAAGCTTACTATGATGCCGACTAGGCATCTTACCTAGATTTTAAAAGATATCTATCAAGTTATTGTATATTCTTATGATCATTTTTAATCTTTTAGAAAATAAAGAAGCAATCCACTGAATCAAGATCATCAGTTGAAGATGAATATCATAGCATGACCTTTATTGTTTATAAACTGCTTCTGATTTCCTATCTTCTCAATGATTTACATATTTCAATTCCCACAGCTATACCTCTTTACTGTCATAATCAAACGACACTTCACATCACAACTAATCCAGTCTTCTATGAACAAATGAAACATCTTAAGATAGATTGCCATTTAGTTCATGATCAATACAAGCATGACTTCATTACTCATATACATATTTCCACCAAACAACATATTACAGACATGTTTACAAAGCCTTTAGCTACTCCATTCTTCTCCTATCTTCTGATTAAGTCGGGATTGTTTGATGTATACCAAGCTCCAAATTGAGGGATGGATCGTAAACTGTATTAATTTATTTAATTATTTGGTGTTAGTGACAAGTTTTACAAGTTTGTTATTAGTTGCTAGTTGTATACAATTAATTAGTCAATTAGTTAGAGGCAATCCTTTTTATCTCTTTTCAACTTGTATAATACTGAGCTTAAGCTCTTCCTTTGCTAGTTAAATAAATTGAGATCTTTCCCTCCCATTAATTCTTACAATCTTTATAATTAATATAGTATGGTTCAAATACTTCAACCTCTATAATAAATATGTTGGTAGTAAGTTATAAATTTCCATAGTTGATGAACGAACAATAGACAATAGCATTTTAACAAATACAGTTTTAGACAATAGCATTTAGATGTTATGCTGTCTATGGCCCAATCTGCTACAAATTAGAGTTTAGATGATAATGTTTCATACAAAACAACAACGACAAAGATGAGCAGTTCTTCTATTCCTAATGATTCTTGCATTTATGATCGTGTCGACATGCCTATAACTAAAGAGGGAGTAGTTCTTCTAATGTTAATCTTTAAAAGTTATGAGATTGATCTTATTGATAACAAACATAAGAAAAAATAGAGCTAAAAAGGTTCTAAACTAATTAAATAATAATCATCATGATGACACAAAAAGAAGGAGCAGTGCATAATAAGGTCAACAATGTTTTAGTGAGAGAAACAAAGAGAAAAAGATGAGGTGAGGTGCAAAAGATACTTAGGAAAATTTAGATATTTTTGGATTATAAAAGGGACAAATAAAAACAATAAAAAATTTCATATAAAATAAAATTGATGGAAAAGTTAAGATTCCGTTAATTTGAGGTTTAAATTAAATTTTTAGAAAAAGGGATTAATTGGTTTTTAACATTTTCATCAAAATTTAGTTTAAACTAAAACGTTTTAAAACATTTTAAAAAAATCTCAACATTTAGAAAGCATTTAGCTTACATCCTAACTTAATAATTTCGTTAGTTCTTCATTAAAAAATCCTATATTTTATTATTTATTTATGAGCTCCATTGCCATAAGGGAAGTAGAGCCACAAAAACCAATCTCACCTGCCAAAAAACATTTCCCAGATGAACTAAGGCTAGCATTGTCTCTAACTAAGCTAAACGTTATCGATTCTTGGCTTGCTCATTCTTTCATCTTCTTTAAACATCAACTCAAAAACTAATCTTAAATGTCATTATTTTCTTTTCTTTTTTTCTTAAAGTGCTTCCAAAATTATGAGAAAGTCATGTCCTCAAATGCACTTACATGCTAAAATGTCTCGAGTCGTATATTCAATCGAGCAAGTAAATGATTCTCCATTAGTTTCACCTCTTTTACCGGCACCATCCTCAATCTCAACTTCCAATTCCAGTTTTAGTTCTTAAAGAGAATCAACCTCGTCATCTTCATCTTTCAACAGAGTTAGTCCTGTACTTCTTTTGGTTATAATAATTCTAGTTATTATCTTCTTCATTTCTAGTCTTCACCAATTGCTTGTCAAATTTCTAAAAAGAAGGCCATCTTTCTCCTCAATCTTTCATTCTAACAGAGTCCTAGAAACCTCGAGGAGACAGTCTCTTCAATGACAGCTTCAATAACTATTTTGCCTACATAACTCTGACCTGGACCAAGCTTTTATCGATGCTTTACCTGTTTTCCATTACAAGGACATCATAGGCGCAAAGAAACCATTTGATTGTGAAATGTATCTATGTAAATTCTCAAACTAAGACAAGGTCATGTTATTAAGAAGACGATGATACATGCCCTTTAATAGACGACAATTCATGTCTTTTAAGATTAGCATTTGAGTTAATGTTAAACAATGAGCATGCTAAAAATATATATGATTTAGACTTAGTTGGGGAGAAAGATAGTCTAACTAGTATGGGCAGCGTTTTGTAGCAGGTGGAGATGTATCTTGTGGATCCCATTGTCATATAATAAATAATAAAATAATGCCATACAATAAATAATAAAATAAATCAGAGTGAAATTTTTTTAAAAGAGTATGGGTCCATTAGTTGACAACCTCCAATTGTTGTCTGCTCAAAGGGATAAAATAACGAATAGCTAGGGATGAGAAAAGAAGCATGGAGAGAGAGGAGCATATCACATGTGCCCCACAATATTTTTTATTTTTTGGGTCCTTATATGAGACCCCTAAAAAAATAATAAATAATGTCACCTGTGTTTTCTTAACGGAGGGTTGACGGAGATATTAAGTTAGGATACTTTTTGAACGATTGTGAAATATTAAAATTCTTTATCTACAAAATAAAATATTATTGTTTAAATTGAATTTCAGTTAAAAATGTAGGGTCCAATTTGACCCTTTTGTCTTAAATCTTTTAAAAACATTGATGTTTCTTTTGAATGCTCTCAATTGTTTGGTTTTATTTGGTTTTAACATAAATTTATGTGTATAATTCAAGATTAAATTACATTTTGTCAATATAGGTCAGACTATAACATTTTGAGTATTTAAAAAAACCTAATATTTTAAACCGTCTAAATTTAACCTTAAACTGACATAACCCTAAGTCATTATCAACTAATGTTACATTAATACTTTTTGAATCCCTCGTAAAGAAATTCTTGTAGTTTCTCTTGTAGTCAAGTTAAACTTGTAAATAGGTAGTACTTACCTTTTAGAGAGTTAGCTTGATTTAGTAGTTGTGTTATTGTTGTTGTTGTTGTTATTATTATTATTATTGTTATTACTAATATTTGCATTATTAATATTATTAATTTTCTTCTTATTTTTATTTTTATTCTTATTCTTTTGCTTCTTCTTATTATTAATATTATTATCTTCTTTTTTGTTTTTATTTTTATTTTAATATTATAATTTTTATTTACTATTATGTATTATTTATTTATTTATGATTCTCTCTCTCTCTTTTCATCTGGTCATTTAGAAATAGTCTCTCTATTAGTTAGAGGTAAGGTTGCATACTACTAAACCTTCCCAGACTTCGTATATCAACAAGATTCCTACTGAGTGTTATTGTTGTTGTTGTCAATAATTTCCGGTTCAGTTTTTATTATTAACCATTATGAATGAAAACCAGTAGGTTTATTGTTAAACTGGCTGGTTAAATTTGAATCGTAAAGAACCGTAAATACAGTTCTTCTTGTTCTTCATGATGTGTCACCAACAGACCCATGTTGTGAAATCTTCCCTAATATGTAAAATCGTAAATTAGATCAAAGAGGAAAAGAGAACCACTTATGGTTATTGATAAGTCTCTCTATATCGACGAACAAACAAAACAGTGAAACATCCAAGGTTCAAAAAAGAGAAGAAGTCTCGCAGAATAGACCCAAGTTCAAGTAGAGAAGAGTCATCGCAGAACAAACAAAACACCCAAGTTTCAAAGAAAAGAACTATCTTAGAATAGATCCAAGGCCAAGTAGAGAGGAGCTATTGCAGAACAAACAAAACACCCAAAAGACTTCTCTGTACATTGCTTGCTACTAATAAAAGATTGACAATTTCTTCTTGAATACTTGAAGCATTGGGAAAAGCTACTACTCAAGAGACGTGAAAGAAAATTTCTTCTTGAATCCTTGAAGCATTTGGACAAGCTATTACTCGAGAGACGTGAAAGAAAATTTCTTGAATATTTGAAGCATTGGACAAGCTATTACTCGAGAGATGTAAAAGAAAATGAGGTTTTATTTGTTGGTTTTGTCTTCTTGAAATGTCACATTTATGATGATAAAAAGTGGGGCACATTAGTATTGAAAATAGAAAATATATTTTAATAAATTGTAATTATTTTTTGTGGTTGATTAAAATTTATTATGTTATATTTTATATCACATTTAAAAGAAATAGTAAAATTTAAAAATAAGAAAAAACGTTTTTGAATTATTTTGGGACATTAAGAATATTAGTATTTGTTTATAAAAATAAAAAAAATTATTTAAATTTTAAAAATATACTATAAAAAATACTTAAAAATTTATTAATTAGTAATTTAATATAAATAAAGAAATTTGTTCAAGATAATTTTAGAATATTTTAATAAATAATATTTAAAATTTAATTAGTTCTTTATATAATAATAAACATTAGAATATTTTTACTTCAATTAAATATTTCATTTTTACTTATTTTTATAATTTTTACTTCTTGTTTATTAAATACCAGTTTTATAATGGTTTAATACTGTTGAACCTTTACACCTTAAATCTTTTCTTTGACCAGTTCAATAACCGATTCGGTTTTTAAAATATTGATTGCTATTTTTGTTGCTTTTACGTAATATTGTAAGATCCCTTTATTTAATCAAATCTAAGATTTTTAAATTAAAATATTCCTAATTTTAAATTAACCATAATTAATGCTAATTAATCCTAATTAATAGTAACAAAATCTAATTTAATATTTAACTCTAAATGACCTTAATTAAACTTAAATTAATTAACATTCATCTTGTTTTCTCTTTTATCTTTGTTGCTGCTCTGACCATCGTCGCTGCCACTCACCATCATTGACACCTCCTCCACAAATCATTTTTTGTGATTGTTGTCTATACTAACATCGTCTCAATATTCTTGGTTCTAGTTTTATGAGAGAGTGTTGGTGTTTGTGTTGGCTTCGATAAAATCCTAGTATCTACTATGTCTAGTATTTGTGTTGGCTTCAGTAAAATCGTAGTCTTTTATGAAATCTATACGGTTAATGTTGAAAAATATCTTAGTGGAGTCATGAGTGTTTTAAGTAATTGATGTGGTACAATTTATCAATAAATTATTGACAATTTGATGAAGTAGAATGCTTTTGTTCTATATAAAATTTGTAATAAGCTTATAATTTATATTGATTTGAATAATATTATTTGTTCTTATTATACATGTATTAGTTAATTTGGTAAATATTTAAAACTAATTTATATGACTTTTAATATAATTATCAACTAATTAATTGTTTCTATGGACAATACTTCTATCAATTTATTTATTTTTGTATAACACTTTGAGGTTCAACAATTTTACATCCAAATAATTTTATAAGTAATACCAAAAGAGGTATAACCAATGCAAGAAAACTTTGCATTTACCAAATTTTGTCTTTAAAAGAAATCATCGGAATCATCAATTATGTTACTTTTCATGCAACTAAGGCTATGTTTGACAGGGGTTTATTAATGGAATGGAATAGAATGTAATATTATTTCATTCTTTAGGATGAGAGTTTATAATAGAATGGAATGAAATGAGATAAAAGAAGAGGGTTTTATATTATATCTCATTTTATCCTAAACAGTAAACATGAAAAACTTCCGATCTGAAGGTTTAAAATGGAATGTAAAATGATAAACAACTTTACATTATATTACATTATAAGCACTTCTTCCAAACAACATTTCATTATATTACTTGATGAATCCTTCTATTCTTTCCAAACAATAATTTTTTAATATTACATTTATTTACATTTCATTCTATTATAAATCATTCCATTTTATTATATTCCGTTCTATTCTATTAAAAACTTTAAGTCCAACTAAGCCTAGCTTAAGTAGACGAATAAGATTTTACTACTGCAAATAAGATTATTAATCATGCACTAAGATGCATGCTAGCAATTCTCATTAACTGGATTTGTTCATGTTGATGTCATGGACACTTCAGTACTGCCATAATTGGCTGTACTAGTCAAACATTTCTTAGCCCTCCCTTAACACGCAAATAATCTACAAGTTACTATTGTACTCTTGACTAACCTCAGAACAGAAACTTTTCTTACATAGCATCATGTGTTATACCCTATACGTAATCTTCAACATCACCAATGAACCTTAATCCAATCAAACTTCCCTTCCGAATGTACTGGTTGTTGCCGCTTCTGTTGGCTCAATCTCCAGCACCAACCCTCTTTTGAATTCCACAAAAGGATAGGCAATTGGGCAATCGTCTGATCTTACTTTCCACCTAATTATTATGTCATAGCGCACATGCATAAGGTTAATTATGAGAAACGAGAAGAAAAGAAAAAGGAAATTCATTTCAATCCTATTATAAGATAGTTAACAAGGGCACTAGCCGTTTTGTTCTAAATTAAGTGGGATTTAGAGGGTTGATTATGAGAATAAACCAAACGATTAGGCATGTACATAGGTAATTAATGACTTAGAAGGGATAGATCAAGGTGCATGCAATTTTACCTATAACTAAGGACAAAATGATGAAGGAAAAATGCAATCTCCACTTTAGCAAGCTCGGCCCCGGGACATAACCTTGTTCCACCGCCAAAGGGCATCAACTTTTTGCTTGTTGCTTTATCCTGTGAAGATTATCATATATATATGCTAATTAATTTGTAAGGAATCATACTTTCTACTTTGGTGATCCATTAATGGTTTCTTTTTGTGCCTACAGAGTAGCAAAATTTAATTGATGTTCCTATATGTCCTAACCATACCATTATCTTGTCTTCTAGTTGTTCGTCTTTTGGATATACATAATTACTATGGGTGGCATAGTAACTAGATTACATCATTTCTTAATAAGGTTTTTAGTTAGTTTGTCTTCAAAAGGTTTCTCCCAATATTCCTTCTCTTTACAAAGATGACATGTAAAACTTGCAAGATATGTCCATGTAAGAAATAAATTGATACTGAGTCTAAAGGTTTTGGTTACATATATGTACTTACAGTGCTCCATCTGGAGGGATTAAACTCAGTAGGGTTTTCATGAAGGATTGGATCTAAATGCACCCCTGCTAGAACAGGTAAAACTTTCCATCCAGCAGGAATTGTGTACTCTGAAATAATAATTAAGAATCCACATATATGTTACATAATATACTTATTATATAAGCATAATTAATATATCATAAAATAATATGAATGTATTCTTCTGGTCATAATTTATCTCTAGCAACCTTTTTCATGAATAATGTTAAAGAAAATAAAGTACAAAATTGCAGATACACGTATGAAAAGGAACTATAAGCATGAAAATTTCTTAGACCTTTGTGTTTGATGTCTTGTAGAGCTTTGCGGTGCAAGAATTTGACAACATTGCCTAATCTCAATCCTTCCAATATAACCTATAGTTTGGAAAATTTTGTGAACGAGTTTTCCGTGGTAATGTTCGATAAACAACAATAAGAAGTAAATGGCGAGTCTTAGGAGTATATAAAAGATTAGTCACATCATTAGAAATAATTAATTAGTATCTATCAAATCATTCTATAGCAAATCATATTACATTCTGAGTATAGACCATTTTCTGGTAATCCTCCCAGTTCAAGAGCTTCTCCTTCTCTTTGCCTTTTCTTATTGATTCATGTTCTTCCTGTATCAACATTGAAGCAGAGTTTAAACAAACCCTTTTAGACCTTTAACGACATACATAACATCTAATAAATATACATGGCGGGGAGAGAGAGAGACAGACCTTCAATTTCTCCAAAGCACTTGGGTTATGCCCAAGAAAGTAGACAATCAAGGACAGAAGTATTGAGGTTGTCTCGTAGCCTCCGAGCAATATGTCCAATATAACGCTCGCAATCTCTTGAAAACTTAGCCTCCAATTTGATAATATTTCATCTAAGAAATCTCCCTTTCCATCATGTTGTGGGCTCCCATTTATCCTTTCATTGACAATATTTCTGACATTGGAAGACAGTCTCGTTCTTGCCTAATTAAGTTGGCCAATGTTACATAATAAAGCAAATAGGTCAAATCTTTATACATTAGTCTACCATATACATATGCAGCTAGCAAATAGGAGAGAATATAGGCCAAAAAACATGCACTTAGGGGTTGTGATTTCTTACCTTAACAGCTTTCCTATAAGCCGATCCAGGTATGTCCAATGGCAAAGAAACAAACCCTCTCATGTATGTCTCGAAATCTTCTAAAATCTCAAGTGTTAATGGCCTTTCTGGTTCAACACCAATGAGGCTCTTCAATATTAACTTTAGAGTAAACTGTGATGTACATAATAATTCAACAAGAAAACTCGCAAATCAGTTTATACATGAGATTATACATATTAGAAAGAATCATGCATATATATATATGGAGATAATTTTGATAAAAGATTACCTTTTTCATCTCATGGAAGAAGCTAACTTCTCTGCAATCTTTCCAAGACTCCAGAACTGAGACTGCAAGCTTCTCTGCGAGATTGCAGAAGTTGATGGACGACTTACATGAAGAAACAAAGTTGACGACTACATTTCTTTGCTTCTTATGCGAGTCACTGGAGAGGATTAGCAGAGAAAATTCCCCAAGAATACCATGCATGACCTTTGGATAATCGGCTTGGAATAACTTGTCTTCATTTTGAAGAATGAACATGTTGAGGCCATGGTCACAAGAAACTATTGCTGGGGAACCAAATAGATGTGATCTGAAGACCTTTCCATACCTGCAAATATCAAGAAAAGTGAGAGGTATTTTTTTATTGAAGAAATATATATATTTATGCATGTATTCATATAGATGTGCACCTGGAGCAATGTTCTTGCAAGAAAGACCCAATGGAAGTCGATATATGGGGCTTTAGAAGGGTAAGAGTCTCACCAACGAAGGGCCATCCCATGGTTCCATTGGGTAAATTTGGAGGGTACTTTCTCTTCATCAAAATCTCAGAAAGTAGAAAAGCCAAACCAAGTCCTAGTAACAGAGCTAGGAAAATTTGCCAAAATCCAACCATAGTGTTCAGTTACCTTTTTGTTCTTGCAGTACTGTATCCCCTCAAATGGCTTCTCTATCGCCCTCCTTAATCTCTATATATGTATATCCAAAGCAATTCATTTAACCAATATATTAGGTAATCTTTTTTTTGGCAATTAATATGTTAGGTAAGATTGCAGACAAAGCAGGGCTAAAAAAACATTGGAAATATCGGTGGTCAATTTTCTTCCATCATGAGATACATAATAAGTTTTTAGAAACTAAGCCGCCAGATTTTGAAGCTTATGTCACGCTCAATAGAAAGCTGACGGACCGATTCGTTGAACCACAATAAAGTCTACATATAGTTTAAAGTATATCTAAAGTTATATAGCACAAGAATTTCATAGGGTGAATTTTATTAAAAACTGCAATTGTCAATGATTAAAAAATTCGGTTGATTTAACAGTAAAAATCTTGAAATCGTCAAATTTTTTGGTTTAATTTTCAATTTTTTTGATTTGAATTACTTTAATAACTCTTTTTGTTAAAAAAAATATTTATTAATTAATTGATCAATTTTCATAAATTAACAGGTTCTTATAAACTAAAATAAATTAATTATTTTTTATTTAACAATCTCTTTTTTCAATTAAGTTTCAAATTCTTCGATAGAGAATGATAATTTCTTTTAATTATATTTCAAATTCTTCAGATTTATTTAATCTTTAACCAGTTTTATCGTTATGACAATCTAATATTAGTTGAACCTTTTAAAGTTTAAAATTTCTTGTTTTATTGGTTTAACTTCTGATCCGATTTTTAAAACATTGGTAATTGTAGTTTTGAAATCTAATTAATGAGTAGAAAACTTAATAAAAAATATTAACGGTTATGAGGTTAGATATTTTATTTTACATTTTATAAGAAAAAACAAAAATAATTGAATATTCTTGACTAAATTTCGTATTTGTTACATTGACTAAAGTATACTTTAAAATCTAACATGTAAAATAGGCTAAATAATATATTTAGAAGGATATAAAGTATCAAATGAATAACAATTAATAAGTAAAATTATAGAATATAATTATATTGAAGCCATATATTAAAATAGAATTAATTAGTTATCTACGGGTTTAAATATTTAACATTTATATTTAAATGTTAAGTTATGTTCCTTTTTATTATTTATTTTTCTAAAATTTAAAAACATCTAATTTAGTTTTATTGCATTCGGATCTCCCATTAAACTATTGAACCTTCTTTTACCAATTGATATCTGATCTAATTTTCTATTCCAATTTGGTTTTGAAGTACTTACAAATCTTCAATTGTAATAAACAAATTTTTTTTTAATAGGACCTCTAGCTATTCTGACTTTGACTTTTGAGTGGACCCGAATATTTAACACTACTGCATATATAAGTAAGAGTCAAACTTCAAACCTTATTTATGTAAAGGCTAATCCCTTATCACTAGACTGGATGCCAATGATAACAAAAATCTTTTAACATCTAACAACTCTATCAAAACAATGATTTTTATATTATTAAATACCTATCATGGTGAGCATATTAAAGCCTAATAATTAATTGGCTTTCAACGTCAACACATGCATGTAAACGCTTGATCCAACTTACGACATACATCCCACAAAACCTCCGTTAACGGTGCCCAACATAGCTCTATAAACAGCAGCGCAAATTCTTGAAACCAGCCGGTTTAATAGTAGATGTTTTATACACATACACCTAACATAATAGTGAACAAACCGTACTCCCCTTTTGAAAATATGTCAACTTTAGAACAGAAATGTCTGATTTTGTTTATTGTATTCTTGGCTTAATGCATGTAGTTTTTCTATGTCGACAGCTGCACTAGAAGTCCGACCAACATTATAGCTACTTAACTTAGCTACCTTGTTTAACTATAGAATGTTCAAAGTTCACACACTAAAGGCAAACACATTTTAGGCTTTTTGTATGATTGGGTCGGATGTTTGCTCACCAAGTTCACACGCTTGCTAAAGACAAAAGGAGGAGACACGGAAAGCGAAAAGTTTTGCATTTTGTCTGAGACTTCGAAGGACTTGAGCTAATATTGTGTGCATGGTGCACGTGTCATGGTTTAATAATACGATATCGTGTACTATAGCTGGACATCATTTACATTGCAATAATGGTTTCTAGAGTTTTATTTCCTTTTCCCATTTGTTCACCGAAATGTTTGAGATCATGGACTTGTATATCAAATTGTTGACATGATAACCTGTCGATCTGTTTCTAAAGAATGAAAAGAGTTGGAGGGGAGACCCCTCAAGTTGACATAAGGTAAAGCATAATAATTGGCCGGGTTAATATCATTTGAAAATTTTCACATGTTTTTTTTTTTGTGAAAGGGCTAACATTTGATCCTTTTTCCACCTATTTTTATATATGTTGAGAGAAGCCACATAGCACATCTGTCCGAAGACAAACAGCAACAACAACAACACATAGTGAGAATTTCACTGAACGCGAAATTTGAGAAGATCTAGTAGTACGTAATCTTATTCCTAGCAAGTAGGGAAGTTGTTTCTTATAGAACCAAATGAACAACATATATATATGCATATCATACTAATAAAATAATGGAATACTAAATAAAAATAAACATAAAATAATAATACTAATAATATAGATAAATACGTATAAATAAAAATATAGAAATATGTAGTAAAAATACATAATACAATAAATATAGAACAAAGTAAAAAATAACAATAAAATATAGAATAAGTAAATGAATATACAAATAAGAAAAAAGACAGGTATAAGAATAGATCAAACAATTTATTATAGGAAAATAATTAAGCTAAGTAGAAAACTGTTTAGACTAAATAACTACAAGGAAAGTATTACGAAATAAAAAATTAAGCTAAATACAAAATTTAAGACTTGAAGAAAAATGTTTAAAAAATCTGAGAAAACAAAAATAACCTCTCAAGTAATTAAAAGTATATGAGAATCACCAAAGATACTAAGCATTATTAAGTTGAATAAAAGTCTTGCTTAAAAGTATACGAGAATCACCAAAGATACTAAGCATTATTAAGTTGAATAAAAGTCTTGCTTTACGACGATGTATTTAGAACTAGCGTAAGACTTCCAACTGCTCATGAACTAAATTTATCTAGGGAGGGTTAACTTTCTTGATTGTGAACCTAAAATTGAACAAAAAGAATTTTAAAACATATTATGCCAAGAAAAGTAAACAATGCAAATTGCTTACTCAACCATAATATTAAAATTTGTTGTTCCTTTTTTCTATCAACCTAATTAATTCTTTTGCCATAATTAATATTTGTTCTTCCTTCTTCCAAACTCATTTTCTTTTGTTTCTCTTCTTTTGTTTTATGGTTTAGTTATTTTATTTATAACTCATTCACACTTGTATATGACTATTTAATTGACTAAAAATCTTGAAAAGGAAAATACTTTTGATGACAATCACCATCAGATTATCCTAAAACGACAATGACCAATATAATAATAGGAGGAGACATGAAGTTGGATAAGACATACATCAAGAAATCCTTAAAAGGTCAGTCCAACATAGTAAATATTGCAGATCAATTTTCATTTAATAGATAGAGGGAAAATGAGATATCTTTGAATGGTGATCAGACATGTTTATACAACTCGAAGGATGATGTCATGATCATCAATGCTGCGATATCGAACTTTGAGATAAGGATGATCTTTATAGACAACGATAATTTTATGAATTTACAATTGTACGATGCCTTAATCGTCTTGGGCTTGTTACCTGCTCAACTTTCAAACTTGCGTCCACTACCTTGATAGGTTTAGAGGGAGGTCAAACTTTATCAAAATGAAAGGTTTTAGACTTTCTTAAAGTAGGAATGCATACAAGACATGCCATAGTGATGTTCGAGTTCCATATAGTGAGAAGGCTAGTAGCGCTTAACGTGATATACTTAAGAAATTGTCATTATGTATGGTCGAGGCTATTTTGCGCCCTTATAATAACCACTAATTTCTTAACATATACAAAACCAAGAAGTCAAGGAAAATATCACCATGACCATATAGTGTTATGTGACTTCCCTCAAGACTAATAAAAATACATTGTTACTTAAGATCATCCATGTTGTAGATTATCAAGACCCTTGGGGAAAAGTTGTAAGGAGAATATGCAAAAGAGGTAGTTGAGGCTATGTTTAGAGGTCAAGTATGCTAACAAATGTGTTGGAATATAAAAGTTAACAATCTTAAGGAGAGGTCAACAATGGAGGCCTTGTTGGTTGAGTATGAGGATGTTTTATTTGGAGACCATCTAACATGCCTGGTACATTATTATACCATTTGAATACCAATCCGAAATTCAAACCTATGAAGTAGAAGAAGCGGATGTTTGCACCTAATTAAAAGGCGTCATGTCATCAATGAAGAGGTCTATGAATTATTATAGGATTGTTTCATTAACTAAGATAGAACCTCCTTCAGCCTGAATAATGCTAGTTTCACTTATGAACGTCTAATCAATAGAATATTATTATCATAGCCTTAATTGGGAGGAAGCATGAAAGCCTACGTAGAAGAAATGATTGTGAAGATAAACGCGGGAGAAGAACCTTTAGCAGACTTGCAGGTGTATTTGGATGCTCTACTAGGAAATATAATATGAGATTAAACCCTAAAAACTGTGTCTTCAAAGTCTTATCAAAATCAATCCTCAATTTTATGATGACCTAATGGGACATCAATATCAATCCTCAAAAGATAGATGCCATTGTAAGAATGACAAACCCCAAGTTTATGAAGGTGGTGCAGTGACAGACAGACAAATCACTGACCTCTCACATTTCCTTTCAAGTTTATATACAATACCTACCATATTGAAATACTTAGGGAGGCGAAAAGAATTTAGTTGGGATGATGAATGTAAATAGGCCTTCAAACAACTAAAGACATACCTACAACATCCACGTTTGCTATCCATCCCTTTCACATTTGAGAAATTATATCTACAGATTATTGTATTGTCAAAGGAAACAAGTTTGATGTCGGTAAGAAGGGAAGTTGACATGTAGAAACATGTAAATTATATTGGCAAAATTATACAAGAAGTAGAGTTTCGCTATACTAAGTTGGAGAAGGCAACCTTTATCATAATGGTTTCTACTCGAAAATTGAGATCCAATTTTCAAGTCCACAGTATCAAAATTGTGATAATTAACCCACCAGTATAACAAACATTGCATAAACCTGACCCATCAAAATGATTAATCAAGTGCTTAGTGGAGCCGAGTGAATTCAATATAAGGTATATATGGTCCCTATGATTTACACTAAGTTTTAAGTAATTGCTGACTTTCTTATAAGAGCTGGAGGAGCACAGACTAATGCATGAGTTGTACATACGGATGTATCATTTAAGGAAGAAGGAAGAGGTGTATGCCTATTCCTTTAAGATATCTATGATCTGGAAGTTGAGTACGTTCGTATACACGAGTTGGAGGAGTAAAATAATAAGGCGTAGTACGAAGCTTTGTTGTGCGAATTAAAGTTGGTGATTCATCTTCAATAATGAACCCTCTTGGTTCGTCAATGTTTTCAATCAGTGGTGAATCAAGTAAAAATAGACTATGAAATCAAGGAGGAAACATTACATAAATTTGTGTACTTTTTTGCCCTCAGATACTGCTTCTTTAAGTATCAATCTGAAAATAAAAGACTCAGATCTATAGTGTATTTACTATGACATCATGATTTGAAACTTCCAACTATGATTAATAATTTCCAAGCCTTATGCTTTAAAGTCGCTAACAAAAGCAAAAAGCAAAGAGTTCATTATTTATCTAATATTTAGGTTCTGTTTATTTCTACTAAAGTTTTCGATTTTTAGTTTTCCTTTTAAATTCAATAAAAAATATTTTTGAAATTTTTTATTTTTGGTTCCTTTCAGGTTTTGTAACTTAAGAGACGATTGTAGGATTTTTTCAGTTTTCATTTTTTTCATAATGTAATTTAATATCAATTAAATATATATCACTAAATTATTTAACATTAATTACTAATAGAAATTATGACTAATATAATTTAGTTATTTAATTTATTTTTATTTTATAATTATTTTATTTTTAAATTTCAAATATCTTAAAATACATAAATTTAACTAAATTTGAGTTTAATAATTAAAATATATTAACAAATAAATAATACTTATAAAGAAAAAATTGAAACTAAAATTTTATCTAATATTTAACATTAGCAACTGCTCAAAAAAATTGAAACTAAAATTTTAGAAACAAAGTTAAAAATAAAAAAAAAAACTAAAATAAAACTAAAATGACCTCTTAGTAACTAGTGACAGGTGATAATACATTTATGTATGGTTTCCTAAAAATTGTTTTTGTTAGTTGTTACCAAAGCAACCTTAGTAGACCATGATTTTTGTTTTACGCAGTGATTACGGTTTGCTCAGAAACTTGTACATTAGTTTTCTTACTATGAGCAAAGGTGAAAACAAGATTGATAAGCTTACCTGCTAACAAAAAAATCAACTTCATTGGTGCGTTTCCCTTGAGAACTACACGAGAAGGCACGAAAATTTTGGCAGGGATCATTTTTTCTTTCTTCCAAGGCCATTTGGAGCCAGATTTTGCATATGCTGCCAGAGTATAGTAACACGTATGAGGCAATAATCCAAGACTAGGTTAACCAATGCAGTTCTCTACAAGACAGCTTTTACGGCGACAATTTACACCATCTTAAAGGCGAGCAACAGTCGCAGATTTACAGAGATGAAAGTAAGAAAGTACCAACTTGCTGATCTGACGTATTAACTGGATCTGAGCTTCCATATATGCTAACAACATACAGCATACTCTTTCAACTGACATAAAGAAGAGATGGGCACTATAGATTGGCTGCATTGTACTTTATGTTTATCTGAATGTGACGATTTCAACCTTCCAGGTTTTTGACTTTGGATCTTTTGTAAATTTAGTTAAGGCTATAAGCGTTGAGGTCATTGTAATGCAGATATATAGTTTTGTTTATGATTAATACAAATTCAATTTTCCCAAAAAAAAAAATCCCTCTTGTACTGTGCAATCAGGCATACAGATCTGGAGCTGATATACAGTGCAAAGGCTCTTCTACAAATGCCAAGTACAAATTGACCGTACAAAGGGAGAGCTCTGGCAATATTGACCTTGTGAGAATACACAAAATGAATTTCAATGTACACTCAACCAATGGGGTCAAACCCCAATGAAAGAATCGTCTGAAGTTTGCTCTATGTCGAAGTCTGGAGGTACTTAAAAAATGCTCTACTTCTTACCCCTACTCTAGACTTAGTCCACAGGTAATTTTTGTCTATGTGCAGGAAAGAAATGGCAGGAAGTGGAAATTCACGAGCAACCTTCAGCAGAATCTCTTGCATCAATCTGAAGAAGGGATAACTACAATGAAAAGCCAAGGTTCGAACATTGACCACTTGCAAAACTTGTGCCATCACAATGTGATGATGTTTAAGAGTGAGGTACCTGAGAGGTTTCTAGCCTTTTCGACTGCTTCGACGTAGTAATATAGTCTCCACAGCGTTGCATTATCCTAAAGGAAAATTAGTTAGCAAGTATGGAGATAATGAATCAGCTATTTCCATTTAAAAAAAACAGAATCCAAAATTATCTACACATCACAGATCTCTTTTTTTACTTTCTTACCTCTTGTTCCAAATTATTAAAAATTTCATCTAGGTGTTTTATTTCCATTTTCTTGCTGTGTCGGACAATCTCAGCTACACGGTTCAGATTTTCTGTTGGTAGCTTCTGAATAAGTTTGCATAATGTTTCCTTCTCGAAAATAGTCATAGCTCTGCAATTGGAGTTGGCAGTTTAAGAGAACTTATAACTGGAGATCTAAAAGATTAAAAAGAAAGGGTTAGATCATGCATCAAGACTTGCTTATATAGGCCATGCCATATAGTGTTACATGTTAAGGCTATCAGATAATCACAAAGGCACCAACTTAAAAATAGTCTTATCTCCTAAATTATCTATAACATTAGGCATCAGCCCACTTCTTTCTTGATGCATAAGATCTTCAGATCTTATGTTTTTAATTCAAAATTTAATGACCCTAAATCTGATTTATTTCTCTAGTTCCTTTCTTTGCCCTCTTCTTGAAGAAACATCAGCAGATCCATATCAAGGAACATAACAACTGCTACAAACTAAAATTTCACAAGCAAATGCAAATTATAAGCCAGCAGTCTAAACTCCGCATAATACAGTGACCCTGCTAAACTTTAGTACAAAATTTTACCTGCATGTGGACATCACTGAATCAAGAAGTTCTTCAAGCTGCTCCTCCATGTGTCCTAGCTATAAAAAAGAAATTTGATGAAGTTCAGTGATAAAACAACTTCCAAACCATGAGCATGGCAATACAGTGCAATAGTTAGAGGTGAATAAGCAGAAAGTGAATTTATGGGAAGGAAATGGCAAAGCTTCAGAAAATGACCGTTTTGAGCTGCTCATCAGAGTATTTCTTCAATAGACCCTCAACCAGTGAGCTATCATTGTTTAGTAGGAATTGCAGATCATCATTATCCTAAGAAGAAAGAAATAAAAAACTGCATTAATTGTTAAGTCATATAAGCAACATAAGTATCAAAGCCTTGAGTATTACAGCCACTGACAGGAATAAATTATATACAAAATTGCTAGATGCCATCTCACACTAATTTCCATTTTCTTTTTGGCCCAATACTTTCAATGTTTCTGCTCCTTTATTCCCAGATGCTATTTTAAACTCAATCCTCGATTTGCAGCTATTAACATTTTTATGAAACAGACTTTCTGAACATCAGTGCAATGGAATTCACTAGCCAAGACCCTCATCAAACAATCTCAAAACCATGACCTTTTGATGTAGGAACATCCAATCCAAAGTCCAAGATTCTTATCTAGCTTATTCTTAATTAGTTATAACGTTTTTCAAGTCAGTTTAGACTTTATAACATTTTCCTATTTAGATAAGTTTCTTAATCAACAAGTCTTATATGGACAACTAGGTTTATTTTTTCATTCCTGAATAAGCTTTGTCTAATATAAATATTTCTAACTTGCAGCAGCAGTCATTGTTTTTTGATTGTTGAAAATAGAAGGTTTTTGTTACAAACCCTAACTATTCCAACCACAATCAAACTCTATTCTAACCCAATTTTCCTAACCCTTTCCCTACATCAATTAGTATCGGAGCTTAAGATCCTATATCCCAAAAAGTATCTTCAATTAAGGAACCTATGGTAAATGTAAAGATAGAGGCAACTGGGCCGCAAATAGAGTTGGCTGCAATGTTGTGACTTGACTTGGGCTTTGTGAGTCATATAAGAAACCCATGGGAGACTGTATGAAGAAACTGAAAGTGATTGCAAATCCCACGACATTACAGAAGATCTTAATGTTAAAAATGTCATAGAGGAAGTGAGTGGCATAAGGTTGATTGAAAGATCAATTAGTCCACGAATTTGATTAGAAGGAGAGAGGAGTAAGGTCCAAATTACTGATTTTCATGACAATTATACACAAAATGAAAGAGCTAGAACTTGTCTATGATAAATATGATGAAGCAATAAAGGTTCTTACTATACAAGAAGAGGCATTAGTGGTCCATTGAGTGATAGCTATTTCAATCAATGAGGAAACAGAAAATTGGAACTGTAGTATCTATGGCACACCTTGTTTATGAGGTTAAGATGTGATACTATAATTAATGGTGGACGCCTGAAAAGTATCATTTCAAAAAGAGCTATAGACAAACCAAAGGTTCCAACAACTAGAAAAATCCATAAAATTTGTGGCTATTTTTTTTGTTAGAAAAAGAAATTAAAAGTAATGATAGTTAATAGCAGATAATTGACAACAATTGACTAATAACTAATAACTTTTTTTGTATGTCTGACAATTAGAAAAATTTATAACAATGGGTATAACTAACTGATAGTTGCACTTAATGATATCCAAAATAACAAATAAGGTACATTTAGGTTTCTATAATTCTAATGAAATATATGAATGATTTACCGTAATCACAATACTGCATAATTTTGATATGTTTGATACAGACATACTTGGTTCATTGTTTAACACCTAAACAATTAATAAAAACATACTTTAATTATTATGTATTAATTAAAACAAAATCTTGAAATGGTTAATAATTGGTTTAAAATATCTGCCATTAAAATATAAGGTTTTTCATATTAATTTAAAATAAAGATTATAGTACAACAATATCGTGGTTGTGTCTGATTCTTATAAATGAACAATCACAAAAATAGTTAAGATGTGTCGCATTAGATATGGGTATTATCGACCTTTTAAGAGAGAAGTTAAAAGCTCTCAAACTTCTTTTTTGATGAAAACACAATTTTTAGAGGGATTCAGAAAATCCCTAAATGTCCTCAAAAGCTCCTTGCATATTTTACTTAATACTTCTATGTCAACTTCAAACCACTCCTAAAAGCTCCAAATCCTAAATCAAAACAGCAAAAGGTAATTATCACAAACTCAAAGTCTAGGATGTTTGAACCTTAAGACTGTTGAAGAAAATCAATTTGAACATCTATTTAGTTGAGCTGCCACGTAAGCCAGAAAATCAGCCTAATCATTAATGTTGGGGCTTGCATCTGTCTGTCATATTTAAAGCTACTGCATTTACCTTCAGCAACTGCCCATTGCTAAAGCTGATGTCATAAACAATGCGCTAGATGAAAATGAGTTCCAATCAAGGCATGGCAATCCATATGGAAGATTTTTTGTGAAAAGTCATAGTGAAAAAGCCAACGAAAGCACTTGGATTGCCAAAAAGCAACTAAATCGAGTTGACCTGACATCTATGAGGAGTATGTTAAGGCTTACACATGGCATTTGAGTTCTCTGCCAACTCAGGGAGACTGATGCAGGAGAATCCAGTCCAAAACAGGATTGCCTTGAAATGGCAGCAAAAAATTTTTGTTCGCCACAATTTTAAAGATGTTATAAATCCTAGTTGTTCCAACACAATCAGCCCTATTCTAGCCCTAATTTATTGAAGCCTAGTTTCCCCAACCCCTTCCCTATATAACCTTTATTGTCTGGCTAAAAACTCCTTATATTAAAAATAGAGAGGCAACTCAATGCAGATATATTGACCTCTCACTGATTCTCAGTAGCTTGGGTTGCTAGTAGTTTCTCACTATCATGTGTGTCAAGCATTTCAAGAATGCATAAAAGTAGCTCTTTCTCAAGTCCCATGAAACAAACAACACTTGCAGGTAAAAGAAATACAAAAATCAAAGAGTTAAGATATCTGGATTCTCCATGGAATGTAGAACTTACAGAACCAATAAATGCAGTGCTGCCGATTGAAGAGGATAAAGATGACATCTCAAGCTTCTTATTAGGAGCTTGCTTTTCATCATCATGAGATGCTGCACACGTACGCTGTAAGGTAAACTTCTTGTTTTTTATATATGATTGCAGCTGACGCATATTTGCAACAGGATTAACTAACTGCACTGACCAACACATAGTTAACTTCAACATACTTCCAGTTAAAACCACGTTTATGAGGTTCAACTAGTAAAAAGCACAGTTAGAAGAAGAATGACGAATCATATTGGCAAACAAACCCCACCCCAAAAAAAAACATATAGAAACGTGAGGAAAAAGAACAAACCCCTAGCTAAACAAATATTTTGCTTTCTCCAGTAATATTTCGATCAAAACGTGTTTCTTTTGTACAAAGTACTAGTCAATCAACCACACCAAACTGTACCTGATCAACCTCAGGAGAAAGGATAACAACAGCATCCCGAAGCAGTGAATGCAATCTCTCTTTTTTATAATCTGAAAGCCCTGAACCCACATTGTTAATGAAAAATAAACCAGGATCATTGCTATTACATTTGAGTTCCTCCTCACTTGTGACTTCCCTGCATTTGTCTCCAGTTACTTCAGTTGAAATTGGAAGGAAATCATCATCTTGTGAGAGCAATCTTTTTACTTCACGAGTGTAGTAAGCAAAATAATCTGGTCCATTTGTATTCTGTCCAGCTGAAGCACCCACTTCTGACATAATGATGAAGATAGAGTCCTGCACTTGACAGATATGCATCAATAGAAGATATTTTTTCAATTTGAAATACTTTAAAATTTACACAGAGAATAGAATAGCCCTTGGTTTCGTAATGTCCCTATCCCGCCAAATGGCATAAATGCTAAATGAATAGAGTTATGATAGGAAACATGTCTAAAAAAATAGTATAACAAGAACCCAGTTTTATGAAAAATAATTCTTCACTAGATTGCTACTTTGTAGATACACAACTCACAAAATTCATAGTTTACCAACTGAAGTATTGTGTAAACTAACGATTTCGAGCAAAGGATGGACCATGAATTGTAAGTAGTTTGCGAAATACCAAGAACTTGGAAAAAGAAGCCAACTCTTGCTGCAATTCATATGCATGATTAGTCCAATCCCACATCCAAAGTAGAATGGACAACACAATTCAGAAGCATGATCAGACAAATTTGTAGGGTTTGCTTTAATCTTTGCTTCTGTTTTCAACAACGCCCATGAACATTAAGTCAGTCAGCACACAAACATAATGCTTCCAAAAGAACCCAATGGAGTCTTCAGTTAGCTACTCAAATACACACCACAGAAAATTTCAATCCATTCTTTCAAAAACATTAACACTTATTCTCGCTCCCTAATCTTCTAGTCCACCAGCTCGATCAAACTACAGTAAGCCCATGCCCTAAACCAAAATTCTACCATCCAATTCGATGAAAGAAAGTTAATATACGCGGAAACGCACACACACAGTAAAAACGCTAAAACCCAGCATAATAAACCAAAATTCAGCGGGAACCGCCAGGAATTGCTATTTTCAATGAAAAGAGAAACCAGAGTACAAAACTTAATCCCTCACCCAATCGAAACCCATCAAAAAACACAAAACAGTAAAGTTTACCGCAATTTCCCTGGAACCCAACATAACTCGATTCTGCAACTTTATCATCCCATAACAATCTCAGAAAAACAAAAACGAGAAAAGGAGGATTATTGAGGTAGAGAGAGTGTGTTTTTACGTACTCGGAGAGTAGGCCGACGTCGAGAGAGCGTTAGGAACGGGAACTGATCGAATTTCAAATCCCGTTTCTGGTGTCGAACGAGAAACAGGAAAAGAGCAGACAGGTAACGATAGTTATTTAAACAACAGAAAAATGAAAACGTCCTGCCGTTTAGATGCTAGCCTTTATTTTATTTTACAGGTTCCTGAACGAAATTAATGCTCTAGACTAAGAAATAAATCCCCTTCACTCTTTATCTCCCCAAATTAAAGCTCCGATTTTTTATTATTCAATTATGCAATTTTACCAACGCCATTTCTTTTATGAATCAAATGCTATTCAAGCAAGTTCATACACTTTACATTTACTTTCTTTAATTCTGCTTGACACTTGTAATAGATACAATCAAGGTAAGTATGTCCATGGAGCTTTGGAGAGTCAAAGGATGGAATTTGACGTGAAATACGATAATGTGTGGGCCTGCACATAAAGACAAAGAAGAAATGTGACCTTTTATGGCTGGATAAATGTTTTTACCCCTTTTTCTGAATACTAAAACTTTTTGGAAGCAAGGAAGTTGATTCAGATGGCCTTTATTCCATTTCTAATGGCTACATAAAGGCCTTGGCCATTGCCAGTTGAACAACATCTTGAGCTGTTCTTCTTGCTATCTGGTATTTCTAGCTATGTTTACTGTCATTGCTGTTATTTTTCTCCCAAAAATGCTCCCCACCAAGCCTGGACCATCCACTCCCACTGCCGGTTCTCAGAAAGTGACCAGAAGTGATCCCCCTACCTTAGTGACTCCGAGTGAAAAGCAATATCTGTAGGCTCCGAGTGAGAAGCAATATTTGCCATCACTTGGATCTGCTCCTGGATTGTTTCCAACAATTCTGTCTGCTCCTGTCCATGATATCAGGAGTTTTGATATCAAGACACTTCTGCCTACATTGAGGATATATTCACTCATGATTCCCAGACTATGGATGCCATTGTTACTCCAGTAACCAAGGTCTAATGCCAATAATTTTCTGTCAGATTAACTTTTAGACACTCCTTATGTTAACGTCTATAGAATCCATGATTTTTGTGTTCTCTGATTGTTCAGCACTCAACTTTGATGTTTAGATTTGCATTAAACTTGAATTTTCTGTGATTTTCAGAGCATTCAAGGTTCTATAAAACTGCTGGAGAACCCACCCCTCCAAGTCAGCTACGGTACCTTGCCTCAAAGTCTGACTTCTCTTATTGATCAGATTGTCTGTGAGGTAATTTATGAAGTGAAGGATCTTGGTTACTTCCTTTTCCTTTGCCTCCCACACTTCTGTCCTGTAACTAGTCCATACATTGACAGATTTTATGCAAGTGCACTGGGGTATAATTGCAGATGAGACAGCACCAATACTGGAGAAAGTACCAGCTGAATACCTGTGGGAAAACAAGTTGTTGATAGTTTTGGCAGCTTTTGCCATGATCTAGGGGCAATTTTGGCTGGTCGTACAGAGTTACATCTCAAATCAGCTCGCAAATATTTAAACCCGGAGTCAGCTGACAAAAGATCACCAATACAAGATTGTCTGGTTGTAATCCTGAAATTCTGTAGACAACGCAGGCAGGAAGCAGTTTGAGGATCTGCAAGCAAACATGAAATGGTTCAGAATTTATGCCCTGCATTGATTAGCGCAGCAGCGATAATATGCATGAAAGACAAAGAGTTGTTTAAATTTTGGAAGCAGCCAATTCTTGGTGTTCTCGATAGATAGATAAGGAACCTACAACATCGAATGGATTACTGCTATTGGTCATTTCGTGTCACGGAAAGATGTAAGGTGCAATTTAAAAAAAAAAGTAACTGCATAAGTAATGAATGAGTTAATTTCTTATTATAAGCGTATTTGACTAGACAGGTCTCCTTTACCGGGGGGTTCTCACATAGAAGTCTTGCTCTGGCTTGCCAAAAGCATTTAATATTGAGAATTAAGGATGACTTACACACCGGTGGAATTGCGTAATTGTGCTCTGATGAATAAATGTGACCAATTAACCAACCAACAAAACTACTTGATACAAATAACATCTTGTTGTTGCATCGAAACATATAAATGTTAACTAATCTGACTAACATGAAACTTGGTAAAATGAAATAGTTGAATAACTGAAAAATGAGAATATTCAAGAATACACATTGAATGCTAAGATTATGCATTGAATTTCTGGTAGTAGATCCATAATCAAAAAAGTGTTTGTGATTGTTCCAGAAGAAATGAAACAAAAAATAC
>JAOQMM010000008.1:7634861-7646142 GCA_027563515.1 Erythroxylum platyclados | reverse complement strand
ACTACCTCCCATAATATTAATTATACATTTTCTATTTTTTATGTCTCAAAAGAAGAAAATAATTAATGGTTAAAATTTGGGAAAAATTGTAACATTAATTTGAAGTCAAATTTTACTTATTACGAGGAAGATATTTTAAGTAAAATAAAATATTTTGTGACATTATTTCAATTTTTACTTTATTATAATTGAAAATTTCTTATTACTATTCCACCTAATATATCGGAATAAGGTAAAATCAATTACGAAAATAATGAGTTAAACAAATAACAAAGATAAAAGTTAACAAATTTAACAAATAGAGAATGAAGAGAATGAATCATATGCTATACTTTAAAAGGTCATTTTCTTTGCTCTAACTTTAGTAAATAAATATATACATAAATATACTAGGCTTACTTGTGGTTGTCCTGAATTTTAAGAACTATCATTAATCTTTATATGATTTAGTTTTGTAACATTTGACCCTCTTGCCATCAATATTTGGTAGATAACTTAGTAGAAAACATAAAAATGACAAGCATTTCCTCTTACAATGCATAATACGTGACATAATTATGTCACATAACATCACTAACAAACAATGTTATGTGGGTTTTCATGTGGCATAGTTATTTAATCCCCACGATGTGATATAAAGTCTTTATCGCCAAAAAAAATCAAAGTCAAAAGGTTTCATTTCATCTGGGGAAGTCTAATTATGGGTAAGCAAATTACAACCACCGGAGGTAAGCTTAGGATTTTGGTTCCTCATTTTCTCTTGTAAAATTTATCTTCTTTACTCTTATTTTTCTTATTTGTTAGGGTATTGATTCCTTAGGATTTTAGTTCCTTATTTTTGGTTGCAAAATTTGTTGTCCTTCTTTTATTTTTTGTTTGTTAGGGTTTTGGTTCGTTCGCTTCTATTTACATTGAAATCATTTTTGGGATAATGATTCTATTTCAAATTTACTTTGAGTATGTTAAATGAATTGTGGTTGTGGTATAATTTTACATTCTGTCGTTTGAAGAACTAGAATGTATGATTCATTTCAATATTTTGGTTCATAGGGACCATCATCTATGATTAGTTTTGATATTCTTCATAATGCAAATTGATTCCTTTTTCCTTGCTTACATTTCCCCCTAAGAAGATGTTGTATTTGTATGACATATTAAAGAGAATCTTTTCACATATCTAAAGTTAATCATGTCCAAAGAATAGATGTACATCTAGGTATAACATATAGTGTGACCTAAATGGTGATGATTTGGGCATGTTTGATGCTAGCTAGTTGATTGGCAACCACTTAATTATGTCAAATATAATTTTATCAAGCTTTATTTTGTTAAATTGGATTAATGTTTGGATAAGGTTATACATGAATTTATTATAGTTATAGATTTTCACTTAAATAATGCTAAAAATATGATTCCTCTTTATGTTATTAATACAATGCTCAAAGAGGAAGCTTGATGATCATTAGTTCGATTAACTTGTGTAGTGATAGAAAAATAATGTATTTCATTGTATTTCCATTTTACTATTTTAACACAACAATATTAATATATTATGTGATAGCCAAAAAAGAAAGCTTTTGATCTATGGAATCATTTACATCAACTATAGTAAGTGCACAATAAGTCCATATTGAAATAGTATCCTTCTTACCTTTACTGACTTCTCTTATTATCTTTTTCTTCAACTTTCTAACTCTTTTCTTATAGGTAGGAGGATTGACCTTATGTCTATAGAATATAGGTATTGAAATTTTTTTTTCCTTGGTACTAAATTAATACTCTTCCAATTATACCTCATATATGCCCCCGTAGTATAGTATGTACATAAATCTCTGGATATCCTCTCCAAAATGATTGTTAAATTGGTATGGGTATAAATGATCCTAGTCAACTCCTATTTCTCATATGTGTAATTATTTTGTTTGAGGTTCACTATATGATGGCTATTCATATGGTGTTCAATTTCAAATTTTCCACCACTTACAAAATGAGTTAAGTAATTAACATCATTTGTTAAGTAATTAAGTAACATATAATGTTCAAACCAAAATATGTTATTACCTATAAAATGAGATAAATACTGAGTAGCCTCCTTTTTGTTTTTTCTCCACCTTTGAACTTATGTTGCAACCACCCCTCACTTCTTATTGAATGTCTTCATGATTTCTCTTCTCATTACCTCTAAGCAAGTCAAGATTGGTTTATCTCTTACATTTATCAAGTATGCATTATAACACTTCGCAATGTTCTTTGGCAATAAATTACTTTGGCATCTTCTATCAAATGATTGTCTACACTATTTCTGCATGAGAATATTTGCCAACCAATCATGTTCCTCCTTATTCATGCTTTTAGCTTACTCATTTGCGTTTCATACCTGTATCAAGTACAATAAGAAACTATACTCCACATTTGATCTTTGTAAATAGCATATAGTTTATATCTGCCTTTTAAATTGGTCCACAAATGACTAAAATAGTATCGATGATCAAAGTGTATATAAACATGCTCAAACAATTCAAGTAAGTTTGCATCACATTATTAAGAAAAATTCAGTACCAAGTAAGGTGATAATTTAAATGAAACTAACTTTATGAAATTCATTATATTATTTTGTGTTTATCACTTATAAATACCCATGAGTGATCATTGCTAATGTGTTCATATATATGTGCCTCAATAGGTGCCTTGGTGGTTACTTCACTACTACAATGGCTTCTTTAAAGCTTGCTTCAATACATATTGAGTCATCTTCATTCTTAATTACCTTAATAGGAATATATGTTTTTTTATCCTTAATTGTGCATTATTTGGGATACTTATTTCCACACAAATACACCTTCACTATCTTTAGTTTTCTTTTTTAAATTATTCGTATCAACTTTCTAAGATTATTATCTTTTTGTAGTACCCTCAAATCATCTTCAAATGACTTATATGGGAATTTATAAGTAAAACTTCATACTTTTTCATACCCTAACCACTTAGGATTGAGCATGAAATCAACTAAGGTAATCTCATACACCTCAGTACAAAAATAATCCATGTCTCTACATTATTTTTGTTGAATTCAAAACATCCTTCATAAAAACACTATAGCCTAATTATAAGGTTAGAAGTACCATTTATTTCTCAAACAAAACCTGCAACATCATTATAACAAAATTTATCATGCACGATAAAAACATAAAGAAAATAAATATGAACTTCAACATTTTTTTTGTTCATTCCTTGCAAAAATCGTAATAGTTAAAAAAAAAGAGAATTGGATGTTATAGTGATAGTATGATAGAACAAATTTAACTCAATGCTATTTTTGTAACTCATTTAGTGGTTGAGAATATTTCATAGATAGGCATTAGTCAAGATTGAGAATATTTCATTACAAAGCATTAGTACATACAATAATCCTTAAAAGAATATGCATGTACAAGCTTCCCCTTCTCTCTTTTCTTATACTTGACAAACTTTATCATAGAAACAAAAGTAGCATATTTAATTAAAAGAATTAACTTGATAAGTAATATACATACACTCAATTAAAACATGTGTACCACCATTTACTTCCATGCCAAATATGATTCACGAAAATAAAATACACATACAGAACCCAAATAACATGTCAAAGATGTAGCTTTCGTTATATTATACATACTTATCTTTATAACTATTAATAAGAATCAAACATTAAATTGATTTGATCACATATATAGATCACATGGATTCTAAGTTAGGATTTAATTTGATTTAGTGAAATTACCATTGTAATCCTCATTGTAACTTTAGAGAACTTTAAAAGCATAAAACATTTTAGATAAATACATCAGAAAAGGAATTATAATAATTTAACTAAGGTTGAAAACGTAGATGGTATATCAAAAATAGTGGGAGAAATGAGTTATTATTCTCTAAATTAAAACATATTTCACTTACAAAAGCAAAGCACCTACAAAGATTAGTGTAGCATGCCATACTAAATCTAGATATATTATTAAGATACATAAATTAGGTGAAATTTGTCATCACTTACTGAAACCCTAATAAAAATTGCTAAATTGAAAATTTAATCAAAATTTCCAAATTGGATCCCTAATTAATTCCTCCAAATTTAAACCCTAATTAAAACTCTCAAACTTGAATCCTATTCAAATTGAAACTCTAACAACCCAACAACTAATATTATCGAAATAACAAACCCTATTAAAAGTCTTTATTAAAAACCCATATTTTTTACACCTTAATTGGAACTAGAGAAGACAATCTGAACCCAATTCGACTTGAAGTCAATGGGTCAAGTTTGAGTTGAGTGAGGTTCGGTCAAATTTGGGTTTGAGGGGTCAGCTCAATATCTAACTTAAACAGCTTGATCCCCACCTTAAAATGATACCATTTTCAAAAAATTTCTCAAAACAACGTCATTTTGTGTAATCCAAATGCGTACATGCTTGAGGCTCACACTTCCTTATGAGATAGTTGGGCCTTGTTGGCGGTAGACCTAGCCCGCCTGACATGTTATCATGCCTAATTAATTATAATCCCTTTTTAATTTTCAAAACTTTAGAGAATTCAAACTTATATATAGACTTATACCCTATTTGGAATCCCAAAAACACAATTGTAAACTACTTGCCTAAATGCAAAAAAAAAAAAAAAGATTGTAATCTTTATTCTCTTTAGTGGTTGTGGGGCTTACCTCCTCTTCCAATGTGATTTTCTTTTGAGAAATAAAAACTTCATACGATGTCGTGTAGATTGAATAATAGCAATGTACGAAGTACGACATCATGTGTTATATGATATAACTATGCTCCAAGTTATATCAAATAACATGAAATAACATTGTTCTTATATTCTTTGTTAAGTTTTTTAAAGGAGTTAGACGACAAAAAAATTAGATGTTGCAAAACATAAATCGTAAAAGGGTTAATAATAATTTTTGAAATATAAAAACTAAATTAAAAAAAGGCCCAAATTACAAAAGTATTTATGTACTTGAGCTTAATTTCAAGGCAAGATTTCAAAACTCATTTCTGAACATGAGACTGTTGAAGGAACTTTATGCTCTCTCCTTCGTAATTTCCATGATTAAGCAAAGTGGAGTAGTTTTATTGGATGTGCCTTATAAATCCAACTTGTTTTATATTTGAAAATTTTAAGATAAAAAGTATATCAAAATTAATGAATCTAAAATTCATTGAAAAAAGCTAGAAATTTCATTTTTAGTATATATTTCAAACTTTATTCTCATTTTTTTAAATTTATTATTAATAAAAAATTCTTGATTTGATATGATCTAAACAATTCAGAGTTAACCTATTGATTTCAGATCAAACTAGGTCGAATTATCTTGCCTAATATTTATTCTCTTAGTAAGTATAAAAGGGTGTTTGATTAATTGGTATAAAAAGAAATGAATAAGTAAAGGATGAAAAAAAATTCTTGATAATATAATGGTTAGACGAAGAAAATTTTTATATTTCCTTTTAAATTAATACTCCGTATCTTTTAATATAATAAAAAATATATAATAAAAAATATAAAAATCATATTCATTGTAACAATTACCATTTTCGGTCAAGTAAATATTTTACACTTCAATTGTCAATATCCCTTTCGCTTTTAAAACAGGGATCAAATACGCGAGAGAGAGAGAGAGAGAGAGAGAGGCAGAGAGCGCAGGAAAGCTTTGAGCTTAGAGTACAATGGCATTTTCAACTCTCAAGAACCTCTTGCAAAAATCGCCACTACCTAAGAGAATCATCTCCCTGCTCCAAAATCCACTTCGAATTGAAAGCTCACAAAATCCCACTCTGCCATTTACTCTTCAACGCCAAAGTCCCAATCTTTACATCAATCCAAGTAAAAACCTCGCTTCTAATGTCCCTTCGGTTGTGGGTTCATTTACCCATTTCTATCCCTCTATGTATTTTTCCATCTCTCCAATTGGGTATTTTTCATATCCGATTTCATCAACTGGGTCGATTCAAGGTGAACTTAAGGACGATGATTCGGGGATGTGGGCTGATAGCGTGAAGAAAAAGAGGAAGAAGAAGATGAACAAGCACAAGTACCAGAAGCTGAGAAAGCGATTTAGGAGACAGACTTAAAGATTCGTTCTTTTGGTGAGAACTTTTTATTGGTTTTCATTTGTTTCTTCGGAGATTTTGTACTGGATTGTTGTTTTGTTTCGATGAATGAGAATACTGGTATTGGTGCGGATTACTGGAAAAGATTGGTCAAAGGCGCCTTTTGATTTACCAGATATATGAGGCTGTTTAACTCATTCTTACTTGTATGTTTAGGATGTGTTGCTATTATAGATGAACTGAAAGTCCAATGTATTCCATTTTTGGCCATGCTTGAATCTTTGGAATTCAAAGAAAAAGACATTGGATGCAAGCTATTTGGATCAGTTGTCAGGAGTGTGGAATAATGGGATGCACTCCTGCATTGTGTGATTTTAATTTTGTTCATGGAATTATATGCTTGAGAGTTCAATATGTTTCTGTATAAATATAGGCACCATCACCATGAAATTTTCTTTTTCTTTCCTTCCCGTTTGTATCCCCTGATTTAATAACGCGAGGAGTTTTTGATGGCTGATAGTGAACGAGCTTCATTGTGCTTTAATTCATTTTTCCGGATGCCTAAAATACTAACTTTTAGTTTATAACAGATTTTGGAACATGATGGCAGTTTCGACATTATGGTAGCAGTAAGAGGTAGGCAAGAGTCTCCAAAACGTTGGATATAGGTAGCATATGGTGATCCATGGTACTTTAACTTTTTTCATACTCTATTGACCTTTCTTTCCAGATTCTGAAGAAACCAGTAGTGGCTTTTAATCTGTTTATTTGGTCAAAAGCTTAGCACAAAGCGCTGTTAGGATTAACTAGACAAGTCATTTGTAAGATTGACTGTCCTAGTTTTTTGCAAAGTTGCTATGAGCTGAAATCATAGTCCCCTTTTTACCTTGTTCTCTTTTGCTTTCAAAATATTGAATTATTGTGTGTTTATTGAGCTATGCTTGTTTGATTATGGTTAAGGACGACAGTTCAGAATTGGCTTGAATACTCTTTGGTTTGTGTGACCAACAATGATGGTTATAATCTTTGAAGTTATTGTTTATTAGCAGCTGTGATTTGAAATATTGATACCTACATTGGTCTTTCATCCTCCTTGTTTTTTGTGATCTCTAAACATATGCTTAGGTTTGGTTAATGGCTGTGCTTGTAGCCTTATTTGGGATTCTGACGTGTATGCTACCAATTCCAGTTAAACAAGGAGTCAAGTACAATTTATCCATTTTCCCAATTGGAAAAGATTTGTTCTTAGGTTGATGTGCAGTACTTGATTTCAAGTTTCTTGCCTAACTGGTTGTCAAGTTTAAATGGTGAAGAACACAATAGTTGTCTCCTGGAAGATTCTTGTTCTTGAAAAGAGTATTACTCTTTGTAAAATAGACTTAGTAAACTATGACTAATAAGAAGTTTGTTGTCAAAATGGCTGTGGTTAGTTTTAGAACTTTATTGGTGAGGCATGAAATGAGCATATGAGGAATCTTCTACCAACAGCTGCCAATTTCCAAACAATTCAATGAAAAGAAAAATGTTACCAGAGTTCTTAAAAATTAAAGTTGTATGTTCATGGATGGTTGATTTGGCAGTAGTTATTTTCACCTCAGAATAAGTAAGTTAGTAAGCTTTAACCTAGTATTTTGCAGCATGAATTTCTTCTCTGTGATAGTGTTCAAATGGTTGGTGATAAATATCTTACCTAATTTCTTTATTTTTAATTCATTTCCTGTACTTAGTTTTAGGTTAAAGCTGTATGTTCATGGATGGTTGATTTCGCAGTAGTTATTTTCACCCCAGAATTAGTAAGCTAGTAAGCTAACCTAGTATTTTGCAGCATGAATTTCTTCTGTGATAGTGTTTAAATGGTTGCTGATAAATCCATTACCTAATTTTTTTAGTTGTAAGTCATTTCCTGTACTTATTTCCTTTTTCTTTCTATTTGCTGGCGAATTTTGGCATCAAGAGGCCCATTGTTCTTCACAGAAGGAGACAACCTACTAAATTATTAACAAGGAGACAACCTACTAAATTATTAACAAAGTCAAATGGCACTGATAAGTGCTGACCAGCACCACAGTAGCATATTCCCAAAATTATTGGTGTTGCCACTGACATTATCTACGACTTTGCAGAGAAAATATGAATATTTGTACTTTTTTGCCTATTGTTGGAGCATGTTGTATTGGTTTTCTGAAAATTCTTTTAGCATTGGTTTTACCATGCAAATTGATATATTCATAAGATCTTTTGATTTTCTTGTATTGTGTCTGATGAGCAACAAGCTCAGTTGTTTTAACTGTCATAGAATTCAACTCCTCTTCCGGTTAAACTTTCGTTATAAGGTATGCTAGAGGAGTTGCTTACCCTTCCCATCAATCTCTTCTCCTGTGTGTGGATGGATCTCCTATTAGTTGATTTTGAAAGTCAGAGATCTAGAAACTTCATCCAAGTATACAGACAGACTGGCTTGTTTAACTGAAATTTTAAGCTTGACTGCAGCAGACAAGGGACATGTCTCATCAACCCATCTCAATAACAAAAAGATGGGGTTTAGTGAAGTGAGACCCACCACTGCTTTCTCTTTCCTTTTCCTAATATCATGGTTCTAATTTGGCACTGTGACTAAGTCATTCGCTGCATATATATATATACTATTATTTGGTTTACTATAATAAAAGTTTGTTAACAAGTCACTGTCCTCCACTATAGCTTGTCTTGTTGCCTTGATTCCAAGCTGAGTCCTTTGTGGTTTATGTGGCTGATTACGTGCAGATACAAAATGAGCACTGGACCTGCCATTCTAGATAGGTTAGATTATCAATTTTCATATATGCGTTTCCTCGCGAACTTTTCGTCTAGATGGAGGATTCCTAAAATGATCATCAGGATCAAATGAAATCTTATTCTGGTGGACTGTAACCACAATTTTTGCAGTCTCATAAAGGTCGTGGTTTTGTTGCTTATAGAAGAAAAAAGCACTTTAAAGTTTTAACCTGTGGTTAAAGTGGAAGTGCCACCATTCCTTTCCTTGGTAGAACCACCTTTTGGTGCTTCAGTCAAGAGAGTGCACGTGAGGGCATTATGGATTGGTGGTCACACAGTGCTCATAGGGATTGGAGCGAGGAATGAGGATAATTACTACGTAAACTTGCTGGCATTGCCAATATCCTCGATTAAACAAAAAGGGCCCTTGAAGAAACCAATGACAAACAAATATCAACTTTCCTGTTACCCTTTTCCTTTACGTTGTGGAGTTTTTACCATGGAAGTGAAATACAGGCATCGTCTGTACTGTCAACATTTGGGAAATGAGTGTATGTTTCGTTTGTTGAGGAAGCATCGAAGTCTTAGATACGATGTCTTTTAGGGTTGAGATTTGTGTCTAAGGTTTTCCTATCTTCAGGAAGAGTTATGCGTACTTGTATCATCTTTCTTCATCAATATATTTCTTTAATTTTTCAAAAAAAAAAAACATTTGGCTGTGTTTTGCCCGAGAACTTGCCTTGCCTCTTCATTGTCTCGTAAAAGTTATCCAGAGAAACTCCATTTTGGTGGCCAAAGAGTTCAAAGCTTGGCAAGTACCTAATAAGGAGCTATAGTTTGGTTAAATTCCCTTCTCAGTGTTCTCACGTAAAGCGGCGTGTTGAAACTTGAAAGCCAGAGATAAAAAGGAAAGAAACTTAAATTGCCTCGAGTGTTTGTTTACTGTTTAGTATGACGAATAAGAGTGCTGTCATTCATGTATCAGAGTGTAAATTCTGATGATAAGGATCTAAGGTATATTTTTTTTTTCTAAAATCTGATTGTTATTTTTTCTTGGTGAATTTGTATAAAGTAATATCAGAGGATTTATTTGCTTAATTAATTGAAACAAGACGTTGAAGAAAAAGAAAAAAGTGTTGATCCTCGTGCTTGCTAATTGTTACAGCTTCTTACAATGAACCTGGTTTAGGACACCTGGAATCCTGGATATGTTATAATGTTATGTTGGTTGGGTAGCTACCCCACAAAGCTTTCCTAAATCCCACAGATTCAGGTTCACCAGCACTTAACCATTAACCAGCTGGCTCATCCAGTTACGCTTACAGAAAGAACAGAACTCACAACAGCTGTGCTGTGCATAGTTATCGTAAAAGAAGTCCGCGTTTCCTGGCCTTGGATTATAAGGCTCTTCCACAACCCATGTTTATACAACTCTTGCCAAAGCCAGATGTCTCATAGTTTTTGTCAAAGAATCCTATCTATCATGGATTTCCCCCTCCTTTATTACAATTTGTCCATCTCGCATGACTTCATGAACAGAATACATCTCCAGCAACTACAAAATTCAATGGAAATTCTACTAGCAAAAAGCATTCACAATCCTTGCACATGCTTGAATTCCATGTTCAAGAGCTAAAGAAGCATTGGACTAAAAACTCAATTATGAAGCATCATTATTGAGTTAAATGATTCCAAAGATAAAAAGACCAAAGGAAAATGATTGATGCGTTAATTGAAATCAATTAGTGGGAAGGCAACCGAAGAAATTTGTTGGTGAACTCTTACAAATGGTGTATAAAATGACAGGAAGATGGAATCAAAAAAATTTCAAACTCCAAAAGGTTCATCAACCCCTCAATTCCTTAAATCAAAATCAACTTTATCCACATGGGGTTCATGGGTTTGTTGCTAGGTGCTTGTGCCCATATATTTGAGCCATCAAAGTTTTCTTGTCCACCATTGTTTTGACCCTACCGGATTATTTTAAGCTTCTAAGACCTAGTGATGACCCAAAGTAAACAGCTAGTAAACGCTCTCTCTCTCTCTGTCTCTGTAATCCTCAAATTAGACAGATACCAACATTTTAAGCAACTCATAGCTACCAGAAGCAGAATCACCTCACTCTCTCCGCCTCTCTCACAAGCGTTTACTCTCTGGAACTAGCAAAAAGGTGGAGTTAAATGGAGTGGGTTTGATCTAAAGTGAATTCATATTTTCCAAAACAGAGAAAGTATATATCTAGGAAAGAGAAAAAACAGAGCAAAAACAGAGTAAAGATACAGAGAGAGAGAGTGAGAGAGACGGTGATGGGTGGGATGACATCGTCGATGGCGGCGAAATTCGCCTTTTTTCCGCCAAACCCACGTAAGGAGAATATGGTATGCAGATTAGAGAAATCGTTGTACGGATTGAAGCAATCTCCGAGGCAGTGGTACAAACGA
>JAOQMM010000008.1:7618501-7634761 GCA_027563515.1 Erythroxylum platyclados | reverse complement strand
CTTGAGCCCCTTCCCTCACCGTGAAAACGTCGAAATATTGAAGTTGCCTACAAGAAAGGGCACAGAGATAGTTGCAATGTATGTGAGGCATCCCATGGCCACCTCAACTCTGCTTTACTCTCATGGCAACGCTGCCGATCTGGGTCAGATGTATGAGCTTTTCATTGAATTAAGCATCCACCTGCGGGTTAATCTCATGGGGTACAGATATAGTTAGTTACTCTTTACTACTTTCGATGTGATGTTTTAAGTGCTTTATCATCTTGGTTTTTGGAAATTTTGATCCTTTCTATTTTCTTGTTTGTGAGGGTTTTCTGGTTCTAACAATTTGGTTATTGTCATTTAGTTATTGTAACCTGGAATAATTGACGGGTTTTAGTGTAACTGTAGGTTTTAGTTCGTGAAGAAATTGGTGTTATGTAGTGCTAATTGCTTTAACAAAGCTGAAATGGAGATTTGGTTGGACTTCTTATTAATCAGAGAAGATCATAATTGTTGTTTATATATTTGGCATATTTAGAAATTTATAGTAATTTAGTAGAGGTCCTTAATACTTGTCAGTGCCTTGCTTTGATCAATCCTGTTGTTTGGAGAATCTAGATGGGGTGTTTTTATAGTTATCCTGGTATCTTACAGAAAATTGTACTAATATCTAGTGGATAGATATCTCCTTGCCCTAATACCTTCTACTATTAATATCTTTGGTCATGATCCGAACTTGTTCTTAGTCACCTCTCAGCACGCATTTTCCTATCAATGCCTTCTTCATCCTTATAACCGGAACTATCTTTGAAGTTCATTTTCTCATCTTTCATGAACATTTTTTGTAGGTATGATTATTCTGGCTATGGGCAATCATCTGGAAAGGTTTGCCATAAATTTGAACTACTACTCAATTCTATGAATTTTCTGGTGCTGATATTGTAACCGAAGTGCCAATCTAAGACCCATTTCCTGCATTGCAGCCAAGTGAACAGCATACATATGCAGATATTGAAGCTGCATACAAGTGTCTTGAAGAAAGCTATGGTACCAAACAGGAAGATATCATCCTTTATGGGCAATCTGTAGGAAGTGGGCCTACTTTAGATCTTGCTGCTCGCCTGCCTCAGTTACGGGCTGTTGTTCTTCACAGTCCCATACTATCAGGTCTAAGAGTCATGTATCCTGTAAAGCGTTCATATTGGTTTGACATTTATAAGGTATCACACATACTTAGCTTTTCCCGCAATCCTATTGCTGCTTGAGTTCATCATTCTCATTTTTCTAATCTAATGGGGTTGTTTTGTATCGTTTTCTTTTGCAGAATATAGACAAAATTCCACTTGTTAATTGTCCTGTCCTTATCATTCACGTAAGTAATAATATTGTTAGACCCATAGAAAGAACGATGTCAGGCCTTTCCTTTGTTTTATATTTTCTGGTGTTGAGTCTTGGTTACATGCACGTATCAACTAAAGCATACAAACTACTCAATTTTCTTAATCTGCATTTTTAAGTATCTTGTAGACCGGAGTGCATGTTGAGTTTCTGGAGTACTTCGGCTCCACACATGATTGTTAATTTCAAAATTATTTTGTTTCAATAATCAAAACATGTTCTCCTGTTGATCACAGTTTTTGATATAATCACCATCTTTGCTATATTGCTGCATTAATTTTATCTTTAACAAAGATTCGCTTCAACATTTGCTGAAAAGTTCTGTTGATATAAATTTTAATCAAAAATATTGAATTGTACTCTTCTGTATAGTGTATTAATCTTCTCCCTTTCATTCTTCTATTAATATCAACTGGATATGTTTTATTCAGGAGTTGTGGTATTTGTTTTCCAATTTTTGAAGCTTGAAGATCCTGAGAAAGCAAATGATTTATCAGTGATAGAATGAACAAAATCAACCATAGGCCAGGAATTCCCAAATACCCTCTATAATGTTTGGAAGGACAATGAGTAATATTCATCTAAGTTTGATATGATCATGTAGATTATGGCTGTTAAAGGCCGAAGTACATCAGCAACTACAAGACTAGGTCATCCAGTAGAAACTGACCCACGGAGCTGGCCTGTCACAGAAGAGAAAAAACTTACATAGATAACATGGATGGGCCATCCTTTTATTCCTGTTACTTTTGTATATATTCAACTATTCATATCATTAAGGCAGTCAGCTGACATCACTTAATTTGTTGTATTTCACTGCCTCAGAAATCTAGCATATTCATCTAAGGCAGATCTTGTCTTCTCTGATATTTTATAGTTGAATAGTTTGTTGTATGAGAGAGCTATAGTTTACTAAACGACAACCACAAGTACTTTCACTTTCTTTAATTGAGCATAAACTTTTCTTCAGCTTTTCAGTATTTGTCTTTGTTATAATTCATTGTTTTATGCAGTTGTTGAAGTTGACCTTTTTCAATTTTGGTTCACCGCAAGATTTCCTTTTTTTTTTTCGGTTCTTTTTAATGTTTGGGTCTACTTGTTCAACAATGGAAGAAAGGAATTGGTGTAAAGACTTGTTAAGAACTTTGAACTCTGTTATTTTGGTTCTTGGATGTTTTGAACAAGACCCTTGAAGCATGAAACTCTAACTGCTTTCTACTTCGATTGCGTCATTTTCATGTTTAGGGAACTTCAGATGAAGTTGTTGACTGCTCTCATGGTAAGCAACTATGGGAACTATGCAAGGAAAAGTACGAACCACTTTGGCTCAAAGGGGGGAACCACTGCGATTTAGAACACTATCCAGAGTATATCAGACACCTGAAGAAGTTCATTTCAACTGTTGAGAAGTCCCCATCTCAAAGATACAGTTCAAGAAGAAGTACAGACCAATTCGAGCAGTCCCGTAAGAGTACTGATGTATTTGAGGTATCCAGGAAAAGCACAGATCGTAGAGAGAAGCCGAGGCACAGCACTGATAGGCCTGAGAAACTAAAAAATCAGTCCAGCCATGCTGAGAAGCTGGAAAAGTTGAAGAAACAGTCCGGTAATACTGATAAGCTAGAGAAGTTGAGGATTTCCTTTGATCAAGTTCAGATGGAAAGGTCACGAAGGAGTGTAGACTGCCATGAAAAGTCCCGGAAAAGCATTGATCACCAACTGGAAAGAGCAAGGAAAAGTGTGGACAGATTGGATAGAATACGCACTGGTTAATACTCAAAAGCAAAAGTAGTAGAATTGATGCATGGGGTTTGGTGGTTTTGGTGGGTAATTTATTTGGTCCTTTCCGGTTTCTTTGGTTGTTGGGTTATTCTTGTCTTTATAATGACAATGGCGTGAAATGAGAAAGCTTTGATGTTATGATGGTTTATTGCGGAGGGATCATTATTCATCAAGCTTATGTGATCAAAATAATTGCAGACACAAATTAGTCAACTCTGTAAAAAAATAATATCAAATTACATCACTTCAAAAAGATATGCAAAGTATGCTATTTTTTAAAATTAAACCATAGTTTGAGGACAAAGAACTACCCCACGCCTGAATTATTTATCTTTACGACATGGTTTGTCATTTGGAATTTTCTTCCTGAAGTTGACTTACGAAAGAAAATATTCCTAAAGTTGATTGATTAATTTGACAACACATTCTCATCGAAAGTACTTTCAGCTATTCCTAATCACGACAATTTCCTAATTAGAACAGAACTTTTTCATTTTTTGACTATATATTACTGCTGGGATTTTTTGTAACAGTCTCCTAATTGCTATCTTGCAAGTTGCATCCTTCCTTCCTGCTGGGAAGATTGGAATACTATTGGTGTGGACCGGCACAAGTTTTGTGGACTGGGAAGAGAAAAGCAAGATGGAGATGAATGCATTAATAGACCTGAGAAACTTATGTTATTGGGACAGAGTGAACCAGACCACTCTCAAGCATTAAAGCGGTTGGACATGGCCCTAGTGACATCATCTACTCACAGGAAGGTGACAGTCACTGCACCTTACATGTGCAATTGCTGGTAATATCTTTTCTTTGCAGATTGTTGGTATTTGGGCAATAACTGTGGTCAATTTAGCTTCTTGAGTTCCCTATATTCAACTGAGTTAAATTCCTACCCTCCAATAACCCTGTGAGAGATGAATATGAGATCAGAAGTTTGTTCTCCATTGACATAATCTGTATACTTCTACAGTTGGACATTATTAAGCATTCTGAGTGACAATTACAAGATCCCTGGACTAACCAGCATATAGGAAACTTTCAACACTGGAACATTGATCTTCAGTGAAATGCTAACTTTGACAACTTTAACATGAAACTCGAAGCCAATGTCACTCGAGCCAACCGATACGCCGACTTTCAGCTCCACAGACCATCTGAATTATCATGGAACCAAACTTGATATAACTGAACGAAACAAACTCCCAACTTCTACATAATGTTCTCCTTTTGTGCGTCATACTCAAATGAAGAGAAAGTACTGAAGGACTTCTATGCCCAGAATATATGAAGGAAATCAGTCACCTCCATACAGGTCAAAATAATTGAGCAGAACCTTCTACCAGGGAGAAGTTTGGCTTGTGCTCGCTGTATTCAACTATGGCTGTTGGTGGAAGCTTCCCAATGCAAATTTCATGCACTGTTGCAAAAAGTGGAAACAACTCTAGCCACCCACGGTAGCTTAAAACTTCATACACCTCTCTTGCTGTTGAAACACCCTTAAGGAAAAGAAGATTGGGTAAATAAGGCACTACAACCCAAAAAAAAAAGATATTTCTAAGCTTCAAAGGCCTTTTTTCAAGTGCTCTAAACGTAAACAATCACTCTTCTAAGTTCAAAGGAAGGATAAGTCGGCCGTTATTTGTTATGATTTGACAGGACATCTGATTCATGCCTGATAGAAGTAATTACCATTACAAATAGAGTCTTTCAACATAGTGATTTAGTTTAATATCTACCTGTAATTTCTGGCCCTGTAGCATCTCTGCTTCAAGTTCATCAAAGGACCTTCAGGTATAAACAGGGAGGAAAAATATTAGTACTAATTTTACTGAATTTTATGCCTTGAATAGAAAGGCCTACCTTTTCCCGCCATTCTTTGCAAACGCCTCCGCAACTTTTCTGTTTCTTCCTCCCACTGCCATAGATTGTGATTCTAAACTTCCAGGTTATAATATAAAAAAAAATAAAGAAAAATTAAATATTTCCTTACAGCATGTTGTGATGAGATCAGCCACACCACAGCTTTCAAAGAAGGTGCTGTCCTTAACTGATGAAAACAAAAGCTTGGACAAAGCTCTCATCTCCCTAAGACCAATTCTCATTATTGCAGCCTATACATTACAGACAAACAGTGAGTATAGAAAAGGTAAAAAGAGCGTTCAAACCTGGTTGAAATTGTTTCTAAATACCTTAGTATTATTTCCCATTTCTAGGCCATCCACAAAACCTGTCCCATCCGAGGCCAATTACCCTAATCACTCAAAACGATATCTCGAATAATAAGGTAAATAAGATTGTAATAGTACTAACCTGCTGCTAGGGCCACAACATTCTTCAAGGTACCACATAGTTCAACGCCCTCTACATCCTGGACCTAATTATTTGCAGAATACAAAAAGGAATGAGAATGAGGTTTCATTGCATATTTAGTGAACTATAGCACCCTTCAAAGAAACTTATCACAGTATTCATGCTAAATTTTATGCAATTAAAATATATCAATTGAAAACATTAATATAATACTCACAGGTGTGACCATAAAATAAGAAGTATTGAATAACTGAACCCATTTCTCTGCAATCTCCTTATTCACTCTGTACCCAACCGTTGCCTCACTAAACTTTTCTACAGCAATCTGAAAAATCAGTTTTCAATGCTTTAAATTAAACACCCTGTAATGGGAGAACCGGAAACAAAAAAGAGTTGTGAAATTAATAGCTAACCTCATTTGCAATGTTTGCCCCCATAAGCACACAACAATTGACATTAAGCTGTTCAGATATGAGAGAGGATATCATGCATGGACCTTCCATCTTAACCTCCATTCCTTTGACCAGTGAAATAGCCTCCACACCTTGCTTTATTTTCCCAGCAAGCCTCTTGCATATACCCTCCATGAACTGATGTGGGGTCACAAACACCAACATGTTTGCATCTCTAACTGTATAATTTGTGCATTAGACTATGATAGCCACACGATCCATCTTTAAACCACAACAGGTAAATCTTCATCTAAGCAAGAAATTGAATACCTGCATTATCAAGATCAGGGTCTGCAATAACATTTCTACCAAGCTTTATGCCAGGGAGATACTTAACGTTTTCCTATTAAAGAAAGAAAGAAGATTACAATGGGGAAATTCATTTCTCATGTAATTACATTTGAAATGAGTTTAGTAGACTGTTACATTGGTTCTGTTGACGACGTCAGTTAGCTTCTCACCGCTTGGTAATGTCTCCTCAAATACCCACATCCTCACTTCATCTGAAATTTTATGAGAAAATGAAATTTTCATTAGGTTGTCACCCAAATCTCCATCTTTTCCAAAGAAACAAGCAAAGTTGCATCTCTTCTTAATCACCTCTTCTAATGGGTTAAAGGGACAAGGCTGTGTGAGAATAAAACCCCACCAAACATGACTCTTTACAAGTTTTACTCTGGCATTAACAATCCGCAACAGGACATAGCGACAGCTTTTTGTCAGCAGTCATCAGGCATTCATACAGATAGTAATCAAAATAAATTTGATAAAAAGCAAAACCAATTTACTTGCATGTCACAATACAAGGATCTAAACACTAAGTGAACCTTGAGAAACATACAGAGCAGTCGATTGAAATTAACAACCAACACATAAAGTTCCAAGACTTCGAATGCAGAAAAGAGTAAGATGAATTATCCCAATCCATGCTTCTTTGTTTTTTCCGTGGTTCACAACAGCCAAGCCCATCAAATAATTTGTTAACATTTTATTTCAAGAACATGGCTGAACATTAAAGAAACATTGCATGCAATTAAGTTCCATGAAACATTGACAATCAATGTTCAAAACTCCAAATACTCTTTCCAAGAGGGCATCCAGGGAACACATTAATATCTAACAAGTACAATTTAAACTTCTAAATTATGATCAAGCAACGAAAAACACACCATGAAAAGAAGTGAGCTTGAGGGTGTTAGAAGCAATGAGCTTGGCAGCCACACTACCCCAGTTGCCGCTACCCACAACAGTAACTCTAAATTTCTGTGAACCACCATCACCAGCAGTTTCACCGTGGTTAGAGAAGCTGTTAGGTGGTGCAGTTACTTGGGATTCCATGGCGACAGGAGGAGCCATGAAGAAACAAGAGAAAGAGAAAGAAAGAAAAGATAGAACAGGCGAGAGATGGCAACGAGGGACTATGGGAATGTGAGGCGTGTGTGACAATAAAGAAGAAGAAGAAGAAGAAGAAGAGGAAGACAGAATAGGACGATATATGGGCAACAGAAAACGCATCGGGACGGAGAAAACTCAGACACGTTTCGTGGCAAACTATGGGTTTTTGGTGTTACTTAGTTGGCTCCTTGGCGATTCAATCTATGTCTTTCACTCTTTTGGTCATGTCCTCTTTGCAAAAAGATGTGTTTTTTAAGTGTCCTAACGTAGAAAGTGATCACAAATGGCCTTCCTTGGTCCATTTCTTTGGTTATTTTTGGCGTGAGTTTTTGCTCCAAGATTCAATCTTCAGACAACAATTACGACAAACGCCATATGAAATTACGAAATGATTTGATTTAGACAAATATCAAACGTTTGTGTTTTGGCTTTTCCACTCCAAACTGTGGTCTTACATGATAGAATTCCTCCAAAGTCATGCGATTTGATAGAATAAAACATTAACAGATATAGATAATTTCTTAGTTAAATACGTTAAAATTTAATTGAATCAAGATTTCATACTGGAATTTAACCAATATTTGTTATATATTACAATTAACTAAAAATCAAGTGAAATTTCAGTTTCTTCACTTACAAAGGGTTTCAACTGGTAAAACACACACTGTAAACAATGGAGTTAAGTAAATTTGCCTTTATTTTAATTATAAAAAAAGGAGTTGATTTATCATTTGAATATGGTTAAAGGGAGACGGAAGACACAATGAACCACCAGAAAATATAGATCCAACAGCTCTTACGGTACTACTCAAAGCCACTGCAAAAGTGTTTGATGAAATGAAGCTTCAAGACTTGGAAGAGATGGTGAAATGAAACATGAAAAACAATTGCACTCCGGGTGTTTTTTGTTCCATTTGATTTATATAAAGCAGAAGCAGCTATGATGGAAATCGAATATACTACTACTTGAATCAATCATCGCTGCCCTGCCCTGCCCTTTTGAGGCTAAGTACAGAAATACCAACATAAGAAGTTAGAACAGATCAGAAACAGTGGCAAAACCAACACCTAAGCAGAAACCTAGCATTTCTTGTGAACATGTCTTTGCTTCTCTGGCAGCCTGCAGACCTCGGTCCTCCATGGATGGGCTGCCTCAGACTCATACGCTGGCTTTGCGCTGGAAACAAGCAGGACTCAGGAAAATGTGGAATTATATCTTTATGGTCGTGAAATCCAAATATGACTCAAGCCAACCAGGGACGAACTAAATCTTTCAATTGAACATTTAGGATACACACATCACAACAAGTGCTTTGAAATTGAGATTGATCATGGCAAAAATTTCAAAAATATTGATGCAGAGCTTAGACAAAGTTTCAGATAGAAACTAAATAGGGGTTCTGCAACACCTGGATCGCACTAAATCTCTATTTTATGTTAAGCATAAACCGACCTGCTATATTCCTATGTCTACGGTAGTGTTAATGTTGTGGTTACACCTGAAAATTCACTACCGAAGACATGGTTACACCTGAAAATTCACTACCGAAGACATAGGAATATAGCAGGTCAGTTTATGCTGTCTGAATTTTCATGGCTTTGTAGACAATGTTTGGACCCCCTTTTAAGAAAATGCCACCATTACTTGATAAAAATTCAGATAAGAATATTAATCACTGCTGAAAGATGAACAATATGTTTAAAAACAAGAGGATCCTCTTCTAACTACATCTCAATGACAAATATGGGAGAGTTCAGGAAAAATTTTGATTATTCTTTCGAATAAAAGGGGCACCTTTCCACCCCTTTGAAAGAATCTGTCTTCTTTGACAACATTTGATGATAAACTGAGTGAAAGAAGCTAATCTGTATCAGCATGGTTTCGTTCAAGGAGCTCTATCAAAGGGCGTTGTATCATTATAACAAATATCCCAGACAGCTTCCATGGCATCCTTTGCGGCTGCCTCTGAGCAGTATGGGTTGGCAGTCACTGACTTCATAACTCTTCTTCTCACACATTCCTGGATGTACCCCCATTGAAATTTGAATGACATTCATGTAATTTGCCAAGTTGTTTAAATGATTCAAATGATAAAGGCATGAAAACATCCAAAAAAAAAAAAAAGAAAAGCAGCAAATAGACAAATTCCATACAAGTTCTGCTTTTTAAGCATATAACTACTCCATATTGAAATTGCTTTCTGTAAACTTACTAATGTTCTATCAATATTGAAGAAAATACATATCTTCAACAGCTCTAACTAAATTTGTAGCAAGAATCCCCCACTTATTGATGAAACTTAACGTATCACCCTTCTTAAACCTCCAATTTCCTCAGAGCCTCTGGTTTGGTTCAATGCTCTCTGTACCCAGAAGGCCAGCCAACCAAACTAATGACATTGTACAACCATCATTCCAGAAGGCATCAAGTATTTCAAAAAGTTCTATACCATCAAATCTAAAAGGAAAAAATTTATGTTAGGTTATTTTCATAACATCTTGGAACTTAGGTGAAACCTCTTCAAATGTGAAACGTGTTTTATAGGTTATTAAGGTAACATACAGATCCACTTTGCTCAACGCCACAACATATTCAGTAAGAATCCCAGCTTGAATTTGAACATGTTGTTTATAGACGAGAAAATAAAATAAATGAGAAAAAAGTTGCAGGTTTTGTTGTAAAACATATAACCATTCACCCCAATTTTCACAGCATAGGAAGATTATAATTCCGCCCTGTTCAGTTGAAGGATATTGTAGGCTTTGCATACAGGGGGAACCTTGAAATTTGAAATTGAGGTTATAATTTCTCAGCATATGAAACTCACTTGTTCATGGCCTCTTATTTTCATGTAACCTCGCAAAAGTTCCCGCTTGTAATGGCAATCACCACTAAGATGGCCAGCACGAATCTGTATACACAAATAAGAGAAGAAACAAATTAACTATTAAAGAATAACAGGAGTCAAATTGGATGCCGCTATTGTAAAGGTTAAGTCCATATGTTGAATGACAAAAGCATGCTGATCTCCCAAGGCAATGATCTGCCTCCATATCAGTTGCTTCTTATATGGACTGAAGTAGACCTGGCACAGTTACTAGTACCAATTCTACAACCAGCTCCAGTAGCTTTCGCAGTTGTTTTGGAGAATGAAACTGAATTTTTAGTCGAGTCTTGTACTTACTATGATTATTATTATAAATTATAAAGAAGATCCCTTCTCTACATTAATCCATGTAGTTTGCAGATTATTTAGTTTGCTAACTTGTATACACACCTCGCTACAAGCATGATGAGCACAATTGGCCCAATCCAAATTTTTAGCACGGCAGTCATCATAGGCATGAATGAGTTCATGTATAACCACTTGGTTCACCTCATCTTGTATGTTCATGTGATTAGCGCACACCATAATCTGAAATCCCAAAGTGAACAGATAACAGAAAAGAAAAAAATAGTTAGGCAATACATAAAAAGAAAAACAAACAGCAGGAGAAGAACTTCATCTCAGGTTGTCCAAACGATTGAGTAAAACAAAATACTCGTTAGGAACCATGCCATTCACCTCATCACTTTGTAAACCATTTCCTATATATACAGCTAAATCACTTGAGACTGAGTGATCCACACCAAACACCCAAACACATTGTTTGACTATAAATCACTGAAATGCAGACAATTTCAATCACACGGAAGCAAAAAAACCATAACCCTTAAAAAGCTCTTCACTTGCAAAAATCCCAAAGAAAAAAGAAAAACTTGAGTCAGCAAAGCATAGTCACCCCTTCGCCACGAACATAACCACCGCTGATTTTCTTGTCACAGTGAACAGCCTTGACGAAATTGTCACCAACCCAACACCCAGATTTCTCCAAATTCTCTTTAAGGAATTTCACCATTGGAGCTGCATTCACAAAACACATCGAGAAACAAACTGTCTAACAATCCCAATTGTTTCAATGAAGAAAATAGTAACGAACGTTTCATATGACTACAAAAATCTTAACTAAATATTCCCAGTCCCAAAATCCTAAAACCCTGACCCTGTTTAGATTCATCATATTGACAGGAGAAAAAGCGAGTGAGAAAGAGAAAGATGACAAATTTTTACTTCTGAAACTTCTTTGAATCATGTCTTGGCACTCCTCTACAGTCCGGCCGCCGGAGGACGGTGTCGCGGCCGGGCCCTCCGCCATTTCTTGTAAGTGGGTACTTTGAGGCAGAGCCGCACGAAGGCACTCTTAGAGTCAAATATTTTTGGGTATTTTTGCCACATTTGTTTTTCCTTTTCTTTCACCTACAATTTCTCGCCCACCAAACTCGTTATAGATTAAAAAACTCGTACAAGATATACTTATATTTTTAACTTATTTTATTAATTACATTTAAAAATATTAATTATCTATCTAATTTTAGGGTTTTTATATAATATTGTTTATATTATTTAAAATATTTTAAAATTTCAATAAAAATATTTATGAAATCTCAATTTGAGAACCTAATCTTATTTCATTGGACATAAAAGTGACTTAATTTTAAAGAATTTTATATTTGAAGGTAAAGGAAAAAAGTTTATCAAATATCTTTCATGTAATGAAGAATGCAAAAGTTATATGTTTTTATTCGTGTTTTATATTATGTTTAATGTTTATTTTTAATTATGATTAATGTTAATTTCCTTATTAAGGATAATATTAAAGGTGTATTTCTATAGCAATTTTTTTTGATCAATTAAAAATGAAATTAGTCTCCCAAAACATCTATTAATTAGTTTAGTTGAAATTTGATTTGAATTTCACCCTTTACATGTTTAAATTTCATCTTAATTGAATATATTTTTCTTACATAATTTGATGTACATACCTAGGCTTGAAATATACAAACCTATAAAAAAATTAGTAAGTTATTCATTATAGACTTATTAGGAGAGTATCAATTTTAAATGAAAAAAATCAAAATTCAATTCTTAAAGACACATTCTTAATTTATGCAGAGACAATATATAATTCATAATATAAATCAAACTAGTTAAATTAAATGTCATATCAAGCTTGGAAGTTACACATTGAATCTTGTACTATTAGGACAAATTGCTCAATGGCCATATTCAAACGCCGTGAATCTCGTACCTTTTTAATGTTTGAATTTACAACATTGTATGTCCCATTTAGAATTACTTAGCTACCTAGTGACTTCATTATCCAATTTCCATGCCCTTACAAGTTTGCATTAATACTGAATGACATTGATATGAATAAAGTGTTAAATATTTTCCTATAACATAGACAACAATTAATTATATTTTAATAATTTTGATAAATTTATAATTATTAAATTAAATTATATTTGATCTGAATAAAAATAATAAATTAGTCTAATAAAAGATGTGAATTAATTTACTAAGTTTAAAAAAAAAAAAACCTTTACAAACTCCTTACTTACCTGAACCCATGTCCCAACCGTCAACGTCATCGATCGACAGGTATCTTTGTTTGTTTCTTGCATATAGCAAGCAACCCATAAAACTCGGTCAAACGTTACACCCATCCTCCCATTTTCTTGGAGAACCCAATAAAACGGGTCATCCAATGCATCTCATTTAACAACCACCGCCCTGTTTTCACATCTCTCTCCGAACTTCACTCCTCTCCTTGCCCTATATATCACTTCCCTATCCTTTGTCTTTCCTCGTTCTATACCATTGCAGTATTTCTCTATATTGCTTAGAGAATTACTGCTGCAGATTGTAGAATCACAATTTATACAAACAAAAACATAAAAGATAAATATATATATATCAAAAGTTAACATGGCACGTCAAGTTCTTGTTGTAGCTCTGCTTCTCGTCGCCGTCGTTGGAGCTTTCGCAGCCGAGGCACCATCAAATTCCCCATCAGCCTCCCCCTCTCCAAAATCCTCCGCCACCCGTACCAAGTCTCCAGCAGCTTCAGCTGATGCTCCCACCGCTGATGCACCCAAGGCTTCAACCCCTACCTCCTCCGCCGCCAAAGCTCCGGCCAATGCTCCCGACGCTTCCAGCCCCGCCTCTGGAAATCCTCCCGTTGCCACTCCATCTCCCTCCGAAGAGGGATTTTCTCCTGCTGGAGCCCCAGAGGCCGACATCGCATCTCCTCCTGCTCCATCCACCGACGGAACTCCGGCACCTGCACCAGCCGACGAATCAACTGTTGCTGATGCTCCAGTTGCCGATAGCGGCGCTGCCACCGTTACCGTCTCTGCCGTCGCCGGTGCCGCTGCCGTTGCAGTGTTCTTTTTCTAAGCATCTTATCGTCTCCATGCAAAGCTCTTGACTTTGTTGACGTGTACTCGTTCATGGCTTTGTATGAGTGTACAATTGTGATTCTCAGCTATTCAACGCATGATCAATTGACTCCATTTGATAATTTTCAACTGATAATTAATTAATTAATTAATTATCAAATAATCCATTAAGCTGTTCTATGCCTTGGTGGATCTTTGGGTTAAATCAATTTGAATGTGGAGACAACTTACAAGCATGCGTAATCCAAATCATGACATTGGAAAATATGCCAAGTTTTCACTAGCTCCTTGCTAATTTAACTAATTCCTTTGTACCAGTGAGTAAAGTCATACTAGACTTGTTCTATATTTCATAAATTATTAACCCACAATAGTAAGTCTCAAACTTAGTTACTGTAAGTTTTGTTGCACATTTCGGACCAATCTAGTAACAAGTGACTCTTTTCACCTTGTACGTCAAAGTTGATTGAACACGAGACGTTTGCAATACATTCACGTCACTAACAAAGTTACGTTTCTCTCTCTAGAAATCGCCTCTGAAAACCTTTCACGTTGCTTTCTATTACGATGACGGCCGCGACAGGTGGTTCCCTCAAGGAACCGACTCCTCTGCCAGAAGATGACAGGAGCACGAAGAAAAAAAGGTTTCGGCCACAAAGGGAAGTCGATGACAACCCTACCCCAAGGTCTTTTAGAGATACTCTGCTCCGGTGACATACACAGGAAATGTCTTCTCATGTCCCTGATGAACCTGATTTCGAGTTGACAGAAGAGGACGTTATTCTTAATTGCGACGGACCCGTTCCTTTTGTTCAGTTCTCTGCCAAGATCCACGGCATGCTTGAACAACCATGGAGAAACGCCATTATTGTGAAGCTCCTAAGGAGACGGATTGGTTACTTGGCGCTTTGTGCTAAACTTCGCGCTTTATGGAAGACAGTGGGTGACTTCAAAATCATCGACTTAGCTAATGAATTCTACCTTATTAAGTTTGATCAAGACGCCGACCTTCAGTATGTTTTAACGGGAGGCCCATGGACTATCCTTGGACATTATCTGACTATCCAGTCCTGGACACCGGAGTTCAGGGCAGAGGAGCAAGTTATACACAACATCATTGCCTGGGTAAGACTTCCGGGAATCCCACTGAAGTACTACCATAAAGGGGTTCTCTGAACAGTGGGTAAGTTGATTGGCCAAGTTATAAAAATTGATTACTCCACTAAAATTGCGTCTAGAGGAAAATATGCGAGATTGGCTGTGGAAATAGACCTGCGCAAACCATTAGTTTCACAAATCATGGTGGATGGCATTTCTCTACAGGTTGAATATGAAGGATTACCCACCATATGCTTTACGTGCGGTAAGTATGGGCATGTGTCCAATGCATGCACTGTGGCTGAACACCGGAGGAAGGAGCAAAGCAACTTGCAGATGACTAACACTGAGATGAACAACTCAACGGAAAACAGATTAATGGACAGGGAGGAGCAACCGAACCGGTCCTCTAAACCACCTCAACCGAACTATGGTCTGTGGATGATTGCCTCGAAGAGGGGGCGTAGTTGGGGACGGCCAGCCTCGGGAACTACAGGGACAACTCCCAAGAATACAACGGCAGGTAGCAAACAAGGCTCCCGATTTGACGTGTTTGCAAATAATGAAGATGAGATTCAGGAGGATATGCTGGGTGGAAACCAGTTCGAAGCCTCTTCTAGTCAGAGACCACCAACAATCCGAAATTCAAGAAAATCAATGCCTGTCCAACGGAGCTCCGCTAAACCAAAAAACCTTAGTACCCCCTTGTTCTCATGCAACCAGAACCACCCGTAGTCTCAAGTAACAAAGGCCTTTCGACTTTTAGGTTCCAGGCTGACCGCACCTTAGTCACCAATTCACATGTGGTCCCCACTCACCAGATGTCAAAAGCCAAATCCCCTTTAAACCCTCTGAAACACTCAATAGTCAACTTATACCCTGCCACACGTCAAGCTGAACTAACCACCCACCTGTTAGCTGAACATGCCAACCCCAACATGCGTCAAACTGATAACCCACACAATGATGTTCCGCTTAGTGCTGATTTGGAAAATAGACCCTCCGATCCTCAAACCTCTACCCAGCAGGCTATATTGGATCGGAGCGAGTCGGAGAGAGGGGATAGGGTTGACGAGGACATGGACGAAGGGAAAGACACCGATGGTAGTATGGCTGGTGTTGAAGACTCAACCGTGGGCACTGAGTGTGGCAATAAGGAGCCAGCCTCTGGACATGGAGGCATAAATGTTTTTTTTTTATGGATTTTAAGTGCATCACGTGGAGCTGTCAAGGGGCGGCATCCCCAAAGTTTCGTAGGATTTTCTGACATATTTGCAAAATGTACCAACCAGATATTATGGCTTTATTAGAACCCCGCATTTCAGGAGCGAAGGCGGATGACGTGATTAGGTGCAGTGGATTCGAAAGATCCCACCTCATAGAGGCTGTCGGATTCACAGGAGGTATATGGATCCTCTGGAACGATCATATACGCATCCAAATTATTGAAAACAATTTTCAGTATATTCATATGCAGGTGGAGAAGGCTCAGCATTCCCTTTTCCTTACTGTCGTTTATGCCAGTCCGCATGCGCATGCTCGGAAATCTCTTTGGCC
>JAOQMM010000008.1:7596344-7607422 GCA_027563515.1 Erythroxylum platyclados | reverse complement strand
ATCTAGATGGGATTAAGTGAAAGTCACCCTGTTGAGGACGTCCACCCTCCACACTGTAACTGTGTCTAAAGGACGCGATGACAGTGAAGACATGTGTGGTTCCATATCGCTTGTGAAGGCTGCAATGAGGAGCAAGGAGAGAGATTCAAGTACTGAGAAGTGGGTGAGTTACTACGAAGTGGTGAAGAAAGAGCAGGAAGAAGAGAGCAGTTGTTGTGGTGGCACCTGTGTTGCTGATGCATTGTCCATGGATATGCAGTTTCATGGTGATCAAAAGGGTTTGGTAGGTTTGAAGCTTGATTATCAACAGATCTTGAATGCTTGGTCTGATAAAGGGTCACTTTACATTGAAGGAGATTCGCCACAAACTGTTCCTGACTTGCATGATACTTTCTATGTAAAGATCTATCCTTTTCTCACTCTCTGATCTTCTTCTACTTCAATTTTCTTTTTCTAGATCGAGAAGGGAGAGAGTAGATGATGAAAGCCTTATAGACACACCATTAACACTAATATGGATTTTAATTTGTTTTTAGGAGTAGCAACTGAAGAATTAAGAACTTGATCGTGTCATTATAATCTGCAGTCTGTACTGCACAAACTGTGATTAGAATCCAGTTAAAATATGAAGCTATTCTAATATGCAGAAAAAGAATGTATTGGTATTTTGTATTATACCATTGGTGAAGCGCCTTTTCGATAACCTTTTTGGATTGTTGTGAAGATAGGGAGCAAGTTTACCATGCAATAAAAACTCGTTTACTAGACTAAAATCCTCGGTCTGGATCCGACAAACTACGTTTTATATTCATTTTTATGTTTTTATATAAGGTTTTGAAGGGGTTATTGGAATTTTGTAAGTTTATGGTCCATGCACTTTTTGCCCTTTTGGGGACCTCTAGCAACTTTTAGCCTGCGACAGTTCTGACCCTACCAAGTTGGTATAGAAATTAATATTCTATTTTCCTCTTTCAATCTGTTTGTTGTTAATCAATTCCATTTGGTAGTATGGTCAAACTATACTTAGCAAATTGTGTTAAGCTTAATATAAGATGAACCTTTTCTTGTTGGAATTGGTCTGAGACTATAGTCCCATTCCAGTTGTTAACCTGCGGTCATTGAAGTATTGTGTAATTGGGTCTGTAGAGGTTTTAGGAGTATGAGTGTTGGGTACAGGTTTTAATGAAAATGCTAGCTACCACTGTCCTATATATTCAATGAAACATGATCATAGCTGTCATGTTTTGTTATCGGTAGGCTTTGAATGCGGGCAAAGGATCTGTGGGGAATTTATGGAGAGTGCCAGAAATGGATAGCTTGAGAACAATGGAGAAAGTTGGAACGAAAGAGGGCTGGAACTCGGGGCAAAGAGAGGCAAGTGTGTTGAGATACAAGGAGAAGAGGCAGAGTAGACTCTACTCCAAGAGAATTCGTTATGAAGTTCGAAAGCTCAATGCCGAGAAGCGCCCCCGAATGAAGGTACCTCTCAAATCTTGCCTCAATCTTATTTCCTTTCGTCCTGTTGCAAGTTATTAGTAGTAACCAATCTATTGAGTTCCGTCATTCCGTTCTATACTGTATTATATCTAATCTCATACCATAATAGACTCTATTAAAAATTTGAATCTTGCCTCCTCTACACTTGGTCTTTTAGTTGTATCCAACATCTTTCTTGCACTCAGTCTCCTATTGTAGGCTCAAATGTTTTTGAATCTTATCTTTTTGCTGATGCTAGTGAACAATTTGGCAGGGCCGGTTTGTGAAGAGGAGTGAAGAAGAGTAGGTTTTTGGGTATTGAGTTGTTGCAAAGAAGAGCATCGTTTCTAGAGCTTGGTCTTGGATTAGTAATATTTTGCCTTGTATAATTTTGTTCTATTTCACTAGAGATCACATGATAGTGGCACTAATGAAATATTGAGGCACGCATAAACAGCTTTAGACTCAGGACAAAAGACAAAATCTGTACAAATTAGCAGAAGCAAATCTTGTGAGAAATCCAAGGTTGGAATAATAAGTTTGGCTCGATAGGCATGTTCCAGTTGATAAAATTGTTTTGGTAATTCATTTTAACTACAAAGTGAACAGAGAATAAAGCTAAGAAAATTAGGAGTAAAGTGAATTGTATTGATTTCTTGTATGCTTTGCTTTACAACATGTATGTATTTGTACATGAATACATGATTTAAGATAAGATGAATCAATTTGTATTAGATTCAGTCTAATCTAAACATGATTGAAACTAAATGAAGATGATTAGATGATGTATGATGTTTTTCTAAACTAGGATGATGTGGATTGTATCTAATAGAATTAGAACTGAAAAATCAAGAAGATGGTTTGTTATCAACACCGTGCAAGCTAATGTTCGAAAGAACATTGAGCTTGTGACGTAACAGTAAGCAGGGAGTAGAACCCAATGGTATGGTGAGAATGTCAGCAAATTGGTGAGAAGCCGGTATATGACATATGTACAGAGATTTCTTTGCAGCCGAATCACGAACAAAGTCTATCAGTTTCAATATGTTTGGTATGAGCATGAGAGATATGATCTACAGCAAGAAAGATAGCACCAATGTTGTCACAATACAAAAGTGGTTGAATGTCGGAGAATCCAAGTTCACCAAGTAGAGAATTAAGCCAATATAGTTCAGCAACCGCTAAAGCAATGCTTCTGTATTCTGCTTCAGTACTAGATTTAGACATAGTAGGTTGTTTCTTAAAATTCTAAGAGATTAAAGAGGAGCCATAGAAAATACAATAACTAGATGTAAATTAGTGATTGTCAAGACACCCAGCCCAATCAACATCAAAGTAAGCAGTGATAGTTAAGGTAGAAGGTTTAGTTAAGTGTAAATCATGGGATGAGGTAAAGCAAAGATACCAAAGGATACGTTTAACTATTCTCCATTGAACATCAATGGGACAGTGTAAGAATTGAGCAACTTTGTTAATAGCAAATTGGATATCTGGTCGAGTTAGACAAAGGTATTGAAGTGATCCAACAGCACTACGGTATTCAGTAAGATCAGATAGAAGAAGACCATGATTTTTGGAAAGTGCCAGAGAGGGGGGTAATGGGTGTGGAGACAAGTCTGAAAGAGTCAAGGCGTGTACGGTGAAGGAGGACACGAGTGTATTTGGATTGTGTAAGAAGAATGCCAATGAGTGTAAAAGTGGCTTCGATGCCTAGAAAGCAGTGAATAGGGCCTAGATTTTTTATGGTGAAGGCAGAGTGAAAAACATCAATGATGATTTGAATGAATTGTTGTGAAGAACCAATCACCAAGATATCATCCACATATATAAGGAGAAAAGTGTTGCGAGTAGATGTGGAGTGAATAAAGAGAGAGCTATTAGCTTTAGAGGAAGTGAACCCAAGGTCAGCAAGTTTATGACTTAACTGGTGAAACTAAGCTCTAGAAGCTTGCTTAAGATCATAAAGAGCTTTGTGTAGATGACACACATAATGAGGATGATGAGGATTAACAAAACCAGGTGATTGTTGCATAAAAACAAATTCTTGTAAGTTGCCATAGAGAAAGGCATTGTTAACATCAAGTTGATGGATAGACCAGTTTTTAGCTAAGGCAAGTGTAAGAATGAGGTGGATGGTGGTTGGTTTGACAACTGGACTAAATTTGTCAGTTATAATCAAGACCGGGTGATTGATGATAACCTTTAATTTTTCGACAAGATTGGGTCTCCTATGGCAACCAAATCTTCAGTGGTAGTCGCAATGCTCATGAGATAATTAGCAATGGTGGAGTCACCCTTTCGGGTGTTGTGTAGATGACGAAGAAGAAGAGATCATTGAGCTATGGTTTATTGAAGAAAATGAGTTTTGAGGGCTATCCAGAGACTTCAAGTAGTGTCATAGCCAAGGGCAAGAGACCTGACAATGAAAATGAGTGTTGCGGTAAGACAACTGTAGACTAATTTCTCTTGTTTTTACCATTCTAGATATTTGGCTTGTCATCTATTGATGCATGGTATTTGGATGATGAAGTGTTGGATCCGTCAATGCATCCAATTAAGTCACCTGTAAGTAAAATTGCTTTGACTTGATTTCGCCAGATGAGATAAACGGTGTTGTCAAGGGTTGTTGTAATAAAATTGGTGATGTTGGTAATTGATAGTGAGATGTTTGCAATCTACATTTTGACATGTCATGTATAGCGATGTAGTAGAGCTAGGTTTATGGATAACGCTTTTATAGGACCTGATACCATGAATAGAGAATAAAGCTAAAAAATTTATGAGTAAAGTGAATTGTATTGATTTCTTGTGCACATTGTATTTATGCATGGTTTGAGATAAGAAGAATCAATTTGTATTTGATTCAGTTAAACTAAATAATCAGATTATATGTGATTTAAATTTAAATGAAGATGATAAGATGATATATGATTCTTGTCTAAACTAGGATGATTTGGATTGTATCTAATGGAATTATAACAAAAAGAAACCAGGAAGAAGATTTGTTATCACAAAACTGCTAGAAATTTGTCAACACTAATGAAGTTTATGCTTTCTCACATCTTTAATCTTCTGCAAATAGAGGATGGTAGAAGAAAGTATGATTCTTAAACCCAACTATCTGCAGTATAAAGAAGACAATAAATTCCTTGGACTAAAACAATAATACCAACTTGCAATTTCAAGAAGTGGTAAAAGGCAAATGTATTTTATTTAGATACAGTCGTTTAATTTCGAGGTGAGGATCAAGATGAAACAAACTTGTATCCGTTGGCTTTCTAAATCAACACGTGACATTAGTGCCCTTTTCCTTCTTTTAAGCGAACTAATGCAAAGCATCTTAATTGCTGACGTGATGTTTCATCAGACATATTTGTGTTACTCCAGTTCAGGAGGGGCGACTGGGCCGATTTGACAAACGATGGTGTTGGTGAAACGCTCTTAGGCCACAAACAAACACACCATTGGGCTAGGCCTGAAGATATCCTCCTACATGAAAATTTTCTCGTCTCTTCTGGATCTCTGCAGAATTTGCTAGAACGGGGAAAGAAACTATCATTGGAGTTTGAGTAAAGAATGTCGTAGAAGATGACATTTATTCTTATCTTAAATGTAAGAAAAAAGAAACAGTTGTAAGAAGAAGATCCAAGAACGTTCAAGACAATCCCTTTCTTGATTTAAATACACATGCATCACCAACGAGTCTGCATATCCATTGATCACTTGCTCGTTACTCAAGCTTGCCAAACTCTTAGCTCAATTCTTCAAAAAGCTTAAATCTTTCTTATTTAGCTAAAAATGTCACTCATTTCCCAGGTGTTTGGTGACGAGATTTTTGACCCTTTCTTGTCAATGATGAACAAGTGTCCGGTTCTTAACACCCCAACTGACTGGAAGGAGACCCCAGAGGCACATGTATTTATATCTGACCTGCCAGGCCTAAAGAAAGAGGAAGTGAAGGTTGAAGTTGATGATGGGAGAATTCTCCAAATAAGCGGAGAAAGGAACGTTGATTCGAAGGATGATGAAAATTACAAGTGGCACCGTGTTGAACGTTGCCGTGGCAAGTTCCTTAGGAGGTTCAGGCTACCGGCAAATGCCAAGGCTGATGAAGTGAAGGCCTCCATGGAAAATGGACTGCTTATTGTCACTGTTCCTAAACAGGAGGTCAAGAAACCAGAAAAGAAGGTTATAGTGATCGAGGCAAAATGAGAAATCAGGGTGTGAATAGGAGTGTCAAACGTTTGATCTCTTAAATTTGGTGTCTTATCTGTGTGCCTTCTCTTGATAGTTTATGCACTTCACGTCGTTTGCAACTAATAAATGAAGTTTCCTGTTATTTGATTTGATTAAAGTTGAAAGCATTTCCGTTCCCAAAGATTATTGGATCTGCACCAAACTTCAGTTAAAGATTGTTTTGTTTGCTTTTCCTTTCTCGTCCATGGACACAACTAATCATGAGTTGTTTGAGCTAAGGTCGGGTGAAGCCTTTGTACACCCTCATAGCTGGAAAAAATATTTTTTGTATAACATTAAAATGGTAATCTAAGGTGGTTTGGTATATCCCTCTTATGCAGATCTTAGTTAATTTTTTTTACTACTAATGGTTCTTAAGTGATAAAAAATATATATATATTGTCGGAATATTTTGAAAAATCATTTTAGATATTTAGAATATTAATTATTCAATTAAATGAAAGTAAGCTATTAAGTTATTTCTTTGTGACGGAAAAGTCACAGATTTGAAACACGCAAACAGTCTTCGAACTCGATAGGTCCACTGGGATAATCTTTTTAATTATTCAACCAAATATTAAATATTAAAATCATATAAAATTTACGAAATTAAAATTTAAGGATTTGAAATCTAGCTAAATTCATGAATTTTAAACATCTTGTGAAACTCGGTTTACTTGATCAATTTTCAAAATAGCAGCCACCAACCCTAGTACTTAACGGGATTTAGAGAATTATAGTGAAGGGCTTCTAATAGTTCAAGCAACTTGTTTCTTGCAGTTTTATGCAGATGAACCACACCAAGCTCAAATGTCATAAACGTTAAAGCATTAAAAGACAACTGTTTCTTAGATCCTAATATATCAGAAGAACAAACAAGAAAAGAAAAAGAAACAAAAAAAGAAAATCTGGCGCATCACAATTAGATGCACTAATTAAACTAGAATAATGACATTGAAAAACATATCGATGACTTCAGAAATCCAGAATTTATTAGCACAACTTTGCATGATATCATTTGAGTGATTCCTTAAAATTCAATACAACTGATACAAAATCCCACTTGGGAACGAAAAGGATGTTCATGCCTGGATCTGGGACCACGTATTGTTTCTTAGCAAGCAGCACGCGGTTGTTGGAGAACATGATTATAGAGAAAGAGTTTAAGCTCTCGTCAAGTTCTAATACTAAAGGATTAACCACTTGCATGCTTGGTTTCATTAATTGAAATTTTGTCTAGTCCTGTGGCACATCTCCCACTTCAAGCTTAAGCATTCTAAAGCAGACAGCAAACAGAAATGCCAGCTCCAGTACCTGAACTCACATGTATATTTTAACTAAACACTGAACATTGAAAAAAGTGTCGGTGTGCACGCATGGACTCAGAGATCAGAGTAAGAGGAAAAAGAGAACCATTGATTCATAGAGCTTTATAGTACACACGTATATATTAAACTAGTAAGAAGATGACAGGGACTAGCATCAGCTTGCACACATTAAATTTGTGAAGCCATGGCATAAATAATTCACCTGGAGTCGCTAATCTAATCAAGTGAGAGGGACCTTTTACCATATTTTGGCGATTCTTCTGTTGGTTAGTAGAAATTGGTCCAAAGTAGAAGCATTTAATTAATATAGAAACATGTTCTGATTAATAAGTGTTATACACTAATGGTGCGAATAGGTTGGCCTCTTGCCAGAGTATGTAGTTTCCTCTCCTTGATGGCTGGATCTTCTAACAAGAACACCTTGTCCTTGTCTCTAACTCCAACCATGTGTAAGTATTCACTGTCTTCTCTTTCTTTTCCTTTGAACAATAGCCTCTGCTCTCTTGGCTCCAAGCTGGTTACCAGTGCCAAGACGATCTTTAATTCACCTGCAAACATCAAGAATTGAACTTTAATCAATCCTCACGAGAAGAAGCCATACATGGCTATCATGAACATATTCAATATATAGTTTGGATCAATGAGAGGGGAAAAGGTAACGTTTTTTCGTAGTTCTTGGCCAAGAGATGTTCAGAGCTGCTTCTACTTCAGCGATGTTGAAGTCACTACTGAAACTTGAAGTTAAGGCCTTTTCCTTTCTTGGTTTCTCTTATCAGAAATTGCAACTATCAAAGAGGGGTTTAATTAGACAGGCGGGGGCTCAAGGAGGCTTACCAAACGTGGAAGTTGCTTCAATGGAGATATCATGCCACTGAGAGAGAGTTGAGACTCTGACAGTGATCAGCTCTCCACCACTACTGTCTCCACTCTCTCGCTTCTGGACAAGCATGCCGCCAGGCCGAAGCTCCCATTTGATCTCACTACCAACATTATTGTTGCCTCCATCGCATGACCCTTTATCACTTCCTTTACTGCTACCAAACTTGAAGCTGCCCCTACAAAACTTCTTTGACTTCAACCTGATCATCTTTTTTCCTCTCTTTGAATCACTTTCTTAGCTCTCAAATTCTCTCAAAGAACTCAGAAGTACTAGGGAAGCTAGGCAAGGTCCTTGACGTTGGCTGGTTATATATAATATAAGAGAGCAAACAAACATGCATGAGTTGGTGAGTGAAGACAAAAGAAATGTGTAGGAATAGGAAAATAATAGCTGCTTTTGAAGCAACAAAAACTGAAGGAATTTTGTATATGGGAGAAAGCAAAGCAAATGAGATCATTACACATGGGGTAGGATATGGGCATAGTTTCTTGTGCTAAATTCATGGGGGCTAGGGCACATGGGGTTGGGTGACTGCTAACACGCTTACTTGATTAACGGACCAGATTCAGTCATATGATAATGTGGTCGGTTCTTCTTCTTCTTCTTTTTTTTCATTTTAGGATTCATAGTAATCGGTTTGTTGTTAGTAGTTAAAGGAATTAAGGAGAAAGGACTTTAATAATGATGGCTTTTGTCTTCTTATAAACATGGTATGTTTTCATATATATAATTCTCCAATTAGGTGATGGAAGAAGTCAATCAAAGAGTTTTTCTTGCAACTTAATTAATAAAACTTAACTGTTAATTAATTCAAACAATTTTTATGATCTAAGGATGTCTTTTTTAATTGTATGTAGTTAAGGCAGGAAGAATTCAATTTAATTAATAGTCATTTGTCTATTCATAAAGATGATAAGCTTGATGACTTTCATAAATCCCTTTTATGTATTAAAGCCTATAATTTGGTAAGGGGAATAACATATGGTCTATTAGAAACAACCTTTCTATCAGAGTTCGCATCTTGTCGAGACTTTTCCTATTGAGTATTATTGTTGTTGTTGATTAATTTGGTGAGGGGTATAGTCAATTTACTATAATAATATCTTTTTAATATTAATAAATAAGATACTATGTATAGATGAAATTGTATAATTATTGGAAGACATAAAATTTTGTAGCTTCCCTCTGAATATCTATGCAATTATATTCTTGAATTTTTTTTATATAAAAGTTTATGAAGAGTTCTTTATTTGTTCTCGCTTTTATTCAATATTCTATTTTGTCCCTTGGTGGTGAATAAAAGGTTCATTTGGCTATATTTTCAGTTATCATGACAACCAATTTCTCTAATCTTATAAACAAAAACTTCAATCCGAGATAAAAGGCTTTAATTAGATAACAAAAGCAAGGTATATATGTTCTAATAAACAAAGGTAAGCAAATGTTTTTTGTCTTCACTCACTAGCTTAATCATTGTCTTTCATCTTTTAGATGCTAATTCGTCGGTCTTAATTCTAAAGACGGCTTTTTTGGCTTTAATTTATAAAGGGTGGTTGGCTAAAGTCTATGTATAAGGTATCAACCCATGTGTGAGAGACTTGAAAGACAAAAAAAAAAAGAGAAAAAAACTCTCTTTGCTATCCACGTATGTCCCAAAAACATGCATGATCTTCTATCCAATGCTATGGTTACCTCAAACAAAAGTAAACCCTTTAATCAAATGAATAATGTGATCACAAGCGCTTGTCAATTTAATTAAGTCTCGTAGCCACCTATGTAGGATCAACCCTTTTTGACAATTGTAAAAGGAAAAAAAAAGTGCAACAACAACCTCAACAAGTGAGAAGAGGAATCTTTTCTTTTGCCCCTAGCTTATAAACAAACTCTAAGATTTATAAGATTTTATTTTTTACTTTTGAAAATTATATTTTTGAAATACATTTTGTAAGAGGTTTTATAATGGAATGGGATGAAAGCGGAAGATTTCTAAAGTTTCATGTTACATTCCATTCCATTCTAAACAGTGAAAATGAAAAATTTCCGAATTAGGGGGATTTGCAATAAAACATAAACTGATACATATATAATACCTAATATACCTTATATGTCGGCAATAGAAGAATATTGTCTCCGATGCTGACGAAGAGCATCGTCTCTGACAGCACAGCAGTGAATGAGTGTCGTTCACTCGTCGCGCTCGCCTAACAACCGTCTAGTCACAGAAAGTCACGGCTGTAACATGTTAAGTTACAACCATGACCTAGTCACGACTATGACTCAGGTTACGACTGTGACTTAACATATTACAACTGTGATAAAAGTCACGACAGTGACTTGCACAAGCAAGTCACACGATGAATTGCTTGTTTGCAAGTCACAGTGTGACTTGCATACTGTAACTTACAAATCACTAAGACACAATTTTTAATACATTTTGTTATATAAGGATATAATAGTCATTTATTATACATTACATTCTATTCATCCATTTTCTAAATAAAGTTGCACTACATTACATTATGAACCCTTCTATCCCTCTCAAACAATGTTTCACTATATTACATTCCATTCCATTATAAATCATTTCGTTCCGTTTCGTTTTATTCCATTCTATTAATTAACATTCAACCAAACAGGCCCTAAGGTATTGATAACTTGAATTAGCTATTTTTTGTCTATATAGATGCTTGCAAGCCTCTGAAAGCATGCACATAATCATGGGAAAATTATTAGGAAGAAAGAAAATTGAGTCAAGCTTTTAAGGGCATCCCAATGTTTGTAGGAGTAGCAGGGACATGATAGAGCATTTGGTAGTGGGAAGACATGACTACATGAGCATTTGCACACTTCCTCTGAAATGCACAAGGCCTGAAGTGTATTTGGGATGGGCCACAATGTTTCATTGATAAATGTTCCTCATTTTCTATGTATATTTTCTATCTTATGTAAGAGTATGTGTAGATATGATATGGGAACTAAATCTCTTAATTTATAACAAATTTCTTAAATACAAAATGCTACTACGTATTGCTTGTAAACACGAATACACCAAATATCATCTCTCATGCATAAAGAAAATGATGACACCTTATGCTAGAGCATAAGACAATTGAATACCAAATTGCAGATGGAGCTGTTAACACCAAATTGGTTGTCGT
>JAOQMM010000008.1:7580258-7596243 GCA_027563515.1 Erythroxylum platyclados | reverse complement strand
TGACACCTTATGCTAGAGCATAAGACAATTGAATACCAAATTGCAGATGGAGCTGTTAACACCAAATTGGTTGTCGTACATCACAGATGGATCTGCTAACACCAAATTAAGAGTGTAATGTTCTTAATGACAATGACTACCTAATCCCATGTTCCACTTGCTTAGATTATGAGTATTTAGTACATGATTCATACACACAAGCTTCCAATTAGATTTAGATATATTGTAATACTGCCCATAAGAGGTCAGTCTGAGTTGAAACCAAAAGCTAAAATTGCTAGGTACACGTGAAACTAAATAATATATATTTCCAACAAAAGGCCTTAGAAAGGTGAAATATTGAAGCAACCAAAGCACGAGACGAGATCGATAATTTCACATATCCCACAAGATTTGCTGCTTGTTGGCACGCTCAACAGAAGATACACCCACAGATTTTATGCTCATGATATCAAAGATGGCGATTTTGATACATTAATGAATCATGGATTTTCATGCACTGATTGGATTTTTTTAATAACAACTCCTTGGAAACAGCACAAAATTATCAATCATTTCCCTCTTCTTGTTCTTTTGTTGGCTCTAAATGAGTGAATCATTTGGTCTCATCTAAGCCTGCCAACGCATAGGTATGCCATTGTAGTAGTTTAGCTGACTTGATCATAAACAATAACAAATAAGATCATTTATAACTTCCAGTCAAAATATATATGACAAATCTTTTCACCAAATAATTTCTATATAGATAGAAATCTTAAAAATTTAGAAACAAAATTGAGAAATTAATCTGGACCAAGATGAAGAGAGATATAAACAGATCTACTTCAGAACTCAAGCTTGAGTTGTAGGTATTACCTTTGACATATCATCAATGGAACAATTGTGGATTCATTCAAGGATTGGGCCTTTTGACTAGAGCCCATGGCTATATCTTTTCCTTTGTGAAAAAGAAATTTACAAGTTTGGACTTGATCAGCCACACAATCGGCTGTCGAACAACAAAAATCTAGCCCATGATTTAGCAGATAGTTGTTTCTGCCTTTCAAATATAAAATCAGAAGCGCAAGCATTCCCTGAGTGTGTTTGTAATTTTACCACTAGTTTCTGTCTGGCAGCTTACTCAAGCCGATTGGATATGGTCAGAAGGTTAAAACAGGGGGCCTAAAGGTACTTCCTTTACTTCTTCCCTTCTACTAAGATTGTGTGAACTCCCAATAAAATTTACAAATTTTGGTATTTGTGTGAACCTTATTGCACATGGTCGTTGCTATTAAGAAAAATCTGACAGGAGTGCTCCAGAGCTTACTCTCTTATTCATCATCAACTAGTTTCTGCTTTTGGGGTTTTGTCATCTTGAAGTCGTAAAAAGATGCAATCTTTAGGTGTCTCCCCATGTAAAAATTGCTTATTTGGGTTGCCCAAGTTGGACACTGAACTGGGTGGTGCTTGTTTTCCGACCATAAGGAGGAGGAAGAGTCGGGAAATTGTTAATGGCACCAAAAGTTGTAGTCTTCTCATGCTTTATGGAAATTCTCGGGATGCAATGTTAAGGACTTGCCATAGGAGCTCTAAATTTACATATAAATTTGTTCTGTATTCTGAGCCAAAGAAAGGTTCTTTTTGTTCATCAGTGACTGCAACTTGGGCATTAGAGCCACAAGAAATTGGGAGTAACACCAATATTGTAGACTCAAATTTTGATGATGTGTTGTCAGGTAAGCGCGTGAATATTGATTCCAATTCTCATAGATTGTATTCTCTAGGAGATAGTGATAGTAATTGTAACACTGAAAGAAATGATGAAATAGGTTTTGAGAATGAAGAAGAAGTGGGGGAAGAGAAGAGTAAAAAGTTTGATGTTCGTGAGCTGGCCAGTAGTTTGTACTCTGTTAAAACTGCCGATGATGTAGAAGAGGTCCTTAAGGAGAAGGGCGAATTACCTCCTCAAGTTTACTGTACCATTATCAGGGCCTTTGGATGGGACAAGAAAATTCAGGCTGCATTTGCTCTTGTTGAGTGGCTTAAAAGAAAAAAGAAGGAAACTGGAGGGGCTATTGGTCCTAATCTTTTTATATACAATGGTTTGTTGACTGCAGTGAAACAATCAGAACAGTATGATGAAACGGATAAAGTTCTAAATGAAATGTATCAGGGGGGTCTTGCTCCTAATGTTGTGACTTACAACATTTTGATGGTTATTTATGTACAGCAAGGAAAACCTTCAAAGGCACTTGATATTCTTCAGGAGATGCGTGAGAAGGGGCTGACTCCATCCTCTGCATCATATTCCACTGCTTTGTTGGCCTATAGAAGAATGGAAGATGCGAATGGAGCTCTTAAGTTCTTTGTAGAAATAAAAGAAAAATATATGAACGGTGAGCTAAGAAAACACTCCACTGATGATTGGGACACAGAATTTCTTAAGCTTGAAGACTTTATAATTCGTATATGCTACCAAGTAATGAGGCGATGGCTTGTGAGGGATGGAAATATGAGCACTGAAGTTCTGAAACTTCTCGCTGATATGGATAAAGCTGGTCTTAAACCTGGTCACGCAGATTATCAACGTCTTGTATGGGCTTGTACTTCTGAAAAGCATTACGTTGTTGCAAAGGAACTGTACAACAGGATTAGAGAAGGGTCCTCTGATATAAGTCTATCGGTCTGCAACCATGTGATATGGGTGATGGGAAAGGCTAAAAAGTGGTGGGCTGCTTTGGAGATTTATGAGGATTTATTGGATAAGGGACCAAATCCAAATACCATGTCCTATGAATTGATCGTCTCTCACTTTAACATCTTACTTACGGCAGCTAGAAAAAGAGGCATTTGGAGATGGGGCATCAGATTGCTAAACAAGATGGAAGATAAAGGCCTTAAGCCGGGAAGTAAGCAATGGAATGCTGTTCTTGTTGCCTGTTCCAAGGCTTCAGAAACTTCTGCTGCTGTGCAGATATTTAGGAGAATGGTTGAACAGGGTGAAAAGCCTACAATCATCTCTTACGGTGCACTGCTTAGTGCCCTTGAAAAGGGAAAGCTATATGATGAAGCTATCAGGGTGTGGGACCATATGCTGAAGATTGGAGTCAAGCCCAACGCATATGCCTACACAATTATGGCTTCAGTTTTCACAGGACAAGGTAAATTCAGGCTGGTTGATGCCATAATTCAGGAGATGGTTTCATCTGGTGTCGGGCCAACAGTTGTCACATATAATGCAATAATAAGTGGATGCGCAAGGAATGGTACGAGCAGTGCTGCATACGAATGGTTCCATAGAATGAAAGTCCAGAATGTCATGCCTAATGAGATTACATATGAGATGCTGATTGAAGCTCTAGCAAAGGATGGTAAACCAAGAATTGCATATGAACTGTATTTGAGAGCTCAAAACGAGGGCCTTAGCCTATCTGCGAAGGCTTATGATGCTGTCGTACACTCCTCTCAAGCATATGGAGCCACTATTGACACAAGTTTGCTGGGACCTCGTCCAGAAGACAAAAAGAAGAGGGCCCAAATCAGGAAAAATTTAACAGAATTCTGTAACGTGGCTGATGTTCCGAGGAGAAGTAAACCGTTTGACAGAAAGGAAATTTATACTACGCAGTTAAAGAAACACCAATGACTATTTCTTACTTTTGTAAATTTGACAGAGCAAGTATTATACTGATTGAAAGTTTTTATGGCATTGTTTTCATCTGAAGTACTCAAAACTATACCGTGTTGAGGCCTTGATTTTGAAGGATCACGATCGGCCTTACTGATATATACCCGTAAGGCTCGGTGGCAATTCCAAAGGCATACCCTTCTAATTTAGATTGGCATAGTTAAAGACCTTCAAGTTTGATATGGTTAAAGAACTTGGCTAATTGTGCAATGCCAACTTCAGAAAATAATGTGCAAGCTGATAAATAAACTGATGGCATTAGTTGTTGGGAAATTGGGATAGGTCAAATCTCGACTGTAGCGGAATAATTTAAAAACTTTCTTGTATTTGAATTTTTCAAAAACCAGGATCACTTTGATTCTATAAAATGATTAACACATAAATTATAATAAAAAATGAATCTTAATTCGTATCTTATTTCGAAGCTTGATCATTATCTTGTTGTATTCCTTAAATCATTTTTGAAATTGATCTATCTTAACCACCGTAGCAACACAAGTGCCTGACCTTTAATAGGGTCCACAGAACAAGTTGAGAGAACTTTGCAATTCTCACAAAGAAGGTTAAGCAAGAAATGCTCGCTCTATTAGAGCTTAAGCCTATTTATAATAAGTTTTGGATATTTTAATAATTTAATTGAAATTAAAATTTAATTTAGATTAAACTTTAATTAGAAGTACAAATAATTCTAATTAAACACTAATTATGCTCAAATAAGATCCAATATCTCATACCGATTTTAATTTATTAAAATATGAGTTATTTAATTATAAGGTTCCTCAAACTTTACAAGAAGCTAATTCGCTTAAAATATCTTTATTCTCTTCAACCTATTCTTTATGTGAGACTCATTAGGTTCCCAAATATATTGACAATGATCATAAATTATAATTGTAATTCATAATTATAATTAGATAAATTAAAACTTCTTTTAATTTATCTTTAATTCTCCGATTAAACAATTTATAATTTATAGATCAAGATTGACATCTAACAATGCATCATGACCACCCAAATATTTAGGGATTTCATAATAGTTTTGACTAACTTTTTTGTATTTGATTTTTTCGTATAATTCAATCATTTCATCATACAATGTTCCCATTAACCATAGATCATAAGATTAACTACTCTAATTTGTATTCAATCACATTAGTTCTTCGTCATTAGCTATTGATTTAATTAATGACATTTATAAACTATTTATAAAACTTCATTCCACTTTGGCGAAAGATTTTTTGAATCAATAATAATCAAGATCAACATAATATCGAAAAGAGACATAATGATAAAATGTGTTATATACAAATATATGGCTCATAACCCAATGCTTTAAAGTTTTGGGTTGAGATATGATGTCCTAGTTGTATATGGGCTCACTTAAATCCTGTCCAATTCCTCCCCAGGCTCCCTCAAAACCCTTCATTGGCATCAGAGCAAGGTTGGCAAAGTTTGATGAATAGAGATTCATGGATTTGAGTCAGGGTGACTCAATTGGCTTTGTATGAGTTATGGGTTGAGGGGAAGCTAGTCTGATATGGATATATCTACTTGTGAGGGGGATATGTTGGAAATTTACAAGTAGAGTCATCCCACATCGGAAAGAGACATAAAGATAAAATGAGTTACATATAAAAATAAGGCTCATAATCCAATGCCTTAAGATTTTGGATTGAGATATAATATCCTAGTTGTATATAAGCTCACTTGAATCTGCTCAAATTTCTCCCTAGACTCCCTCAAAAACTTTCAATAAGCACATGATCCAAGGACAATGACAATACCTTTTAATTATAGAGATATTGCCTTCAAGGATATGTACTTCATTCACCAACACAGTTTTCACATAGGCAGAAAGGCTGTAAGATTCCATTTGCACGTGAGCTGATGATCAGTTAACTAAACTAGTAGGTCACCCATATTCTGTGTCCTTCCTCCTTCCTACTTTTTGGAGAAGACATGAATGCTTTTCTAGAGGTTATGTAGATGCTACAAGATGGAAATGCATTGCCCCTACGCGTTAAAGAACATAAATTTATACTTTGAAACACTATTACAATACATCTAAACAATTACTGTTTAACACTTTGTTTTAAACTGAGAAAAATACATAAAACGCATCAAAGAGCTGGAACCAAACCTTATATAAAGATCGCCACTACTTCAATATTTTAAATAATCTACTTATCCGATATTAGTAACTCTTTCTGCCTTCTCCACAGCTTTTTATAGAGGATAATTTGCAGTCTCTCCACCATCAATTTATTATTTTTAACATAGATTGAATCCAATGTAGTGAATATTTTATATATTTATTAGAGACAAGTGCCAATGGAAGAAGGAAACGAGTCCATTAGCACTACCTATTCCTCCCAACAAATGCTTATCCTTGGAACAATTTGATTGAAGGAAAAGAAACCCTTACTACATTATTGCCTCGCCTTTTCAATGGGTTGCTTTTGCAGTAAAAATTCCATGTCTGATACTGACAGCAACGCGAACAAAGAGTTAAGGCTGTCATCAAGTTGCTGTCTCTGAATCGAAACGGCCTGATTAATTTCAGAGAATACGCAAAGTACATAAGCAGCTCATGATTGGCACAACTTTCAATAATGACATCCACTACACACTACAGAATGATTTGTAACAATGTAGTTTAGACAAGTCACAAGAATTCTGATATCTCCTTTTGTTACACCGTAAATGAATGCATCAGGTCAGCCTACTTCTATCACTACCTAAAGTAACCACGCCAAGATTCTTCTTGTTAATTATCTAATATTTAATGAATAACCGTGGGTCCATTGCTCCAGCTCAAGTTGTATAAAGTATTATATCCCTCTTCCCAATCACTTGTGTGATCGAGGTTTCCTAGTAATACTGACAGGTATACGATCTGAAGTCCGTATGAAAGTGACAACAAAGTAGGAATTGTTGAATAAGCAAGCCAAGATCATGCTAATAGTACATAACCTAAACCACCAAATTTTAATCAAATTTTTACTAATTAAATAACTCTTCAACATTTTAGATGGAGACACCATCTCAGTACTGGCAAACGACAAGAAAGCTGACAGGCTCTCTTGTCCTTGCTTACTAAGTATTCATTATTTTTGTACTAATATTTGTTGTACAAAGTTATAATTTTTGACAACTGACAACTTTAACTTTAAATTATTAGCTTCGATGTTATCTTCAAAGGATCGGACAATTTACCTAATGTTTTACTTCAAAACAACATTAGAATGGTTTGGTCACGAAATGTAGCTATCCATTAATTAGGTGTCTATCTCTCCCTTCCTAATAAAAAAAAAAGTTATAATTTCAAGGAATGTAAATGTAGCGGCGCGCTTCTGCATTGCCATCCCCATCACTCCGCTGCCTTAGCTTCAACATCATCTCAAATTAGAGGTGTCTAGTTTCCGTCACGAGAATTTCTTATCGTTTGGGGTGGGCCTGCAAAGTGCAGACATCAACCCTTCTTTACACAAATGAAGACGTAAACGTGATACATGTATATCGTATACACACTGTATAATATGTCATAATTTTTTGCAAATATTAAGGATGGCGTAGTAAAATGATCTATACCCACTTGAGGTTGCTTGGCTCCGAGCATAATAATTAAGAAAACAATAGATGATAGCTAAAAGGAGAGAAAATGTGGGGAAGAAAACTGTGGTTTCAATCTTCTGATGGGAACTATTGTCTGAATCAGGACCACAAACATAGGCCTTAAACGACGGTTACACAACTGCCGCATCTTAAGTTCTGTGTCTTCTGTGATATTTCTCTTTGCCCATCTTTTACTTTTTTTATTTGTGTTTGAACTCCATTGTTTCGAATGTTATGGTAAAAGCTTAAAGGTCTGGCCTTTATTGTCTTTTGGTACCAGAGAAAGGGCAGTGTCTTGTTTTTGGGTGAGTTTGCGAAGGGATAGTTGCTATTTACTGGTGTCAGAGTTCTGGTGTTTCTCGGTGTTGCTTATGTGAAAGTGTCCTATGTAACTTGAAGTTTGCAAAAGTTGGATGTTTTGGTTGCTTTACTCGAGCTCTTGGCTCAAACCTGATAAGAGTTTGTAAAGATTCTAATTTTTGGAGATCTGGTATATGCCTACAGAACGATATGGAGCCTCCAAAGGGGTTTTTGGCTTCTTTGTGGAACTTCATCTGCTTCTTGCCTTACTTCGCCGCGCTCCTGCTTCTGGGTACCATTAAAGGTGAGGTTTCATTACTTATTCCTGCTCCTCAGGTTGGTTTACTTCTCTTTTATTCTGGCATCAGTTAGCTTCACGTTGACTGCATTAGCTTCACGTTGACTGCACTTTTTTAGTGGGGACGGGCTATGTTTTGGGGATATTGAATAGTTGTAAGAAGTGATTCTTATGGACTAGTGTTTTTGATTTTAACTGTTCCTTTGGCCAATTAGTGATACCAATAAAGAATCTTGATTCTTTCGTTTTATGTCCCTGTGCTCGTCATTGTTTCTTCCGTATCTGTTTCTTTTGGCGACATCTTCCCAACTACGCATTATTGAGCCCTCTCTGTCTCAGCAAGTAATAGCTGCTGTGCTAGATATCCCTCACATTTAGCTTATATTGCATTCTTATTCACATGACTGTAACTGGAAGTGAAGTCCCAATAATTGAACAAGAGAAAAATGTAAGGTTAATCAGTTAATTTTTTCAGAAAACAGAAAAATCATTTCTGATAATATTGAATGCAATGGTAAAATATAAACTAATCAGATTGTGCGCTTATTTCATGCAAAATTTGATCCAGGTACCGTTTTCTTCCCACTGATATGCATTATCATGACAATCGGGAACTCTGCTGTCATTCTGGGTCTTTGGCCGTTACACGTTTGCTGGACCTATTATTCAATTTTGAGGTTCTTTCCATGACCATATCTCGCGATCTTTAACATTTTGTAATGATCCATCTCATTCTCTGGATTTAACAAGCAGAGCTAAACAAGTAGGACCAGTTATGAAGCTTGTTCTCTGCCTATTGCTCCCAGCTGCCTTGGTTCTGTGGCCAGTTGTTGGCATTGTTGGAAGCATTGTAGGCGGAGCACTCTATGGCTTTCTTTCACCAATATTTGCAACATTTGACGCCGTGGGAGAAGGGAAGAGCAATAAGCTTTTCTTCTGTTTTTATGTATGTCTTACATGCCAACTCTTAATTATCTTGTTGCCCATTATTTTACCCACTTCTTTCTTGTATTTCATGGATGTTAACCTGGTTTACTTCTGCAGGATGGAACTTGGGACACAGTTAAAGGATGTTGCACTGTTGTCAGTGATTTTACAGATGTTATCTATTATTCCTATTTCTCCATTATGGATGACCTTCGACAACAAGGGCCTCCAGATGGGAATTATTATGAGATCAGGTTTGCTGTTAATATTTCTTTTCTTTAGCCATTGCAGCCATTCCTTTAGAGTATGAAGCTAGAAATTGCCTGGTATGCCTTGGGAACAGGTAAAGTCTCAAAACAGGAATGAACTCAATATGAATTTTAGTAGTTTATACGTAAGTTAAATCTCACATTTCACAATGTTATGCTTTATGTTTTGCCTCAAATTTCTTAGCCACTGCTGACTTGCAACTTTTGCTACTGATATCATCTCTTTCCATTCCTTCACGTATGTATTATATGGGATCAATATATTGAGCTTCTGCAATCAATTAAACGATTAAGAAAATCATGATCATTTATGAGTTTTGGTAAACGACCGAGAAACTTTTTGCTTGCATATGGAGGTCAATTGAATATATTAATGTGTGTGGTTCACTTTAAGTGATTTACTTTCATAATCTGATAGAGCATACTCTGAAGGCATGTAACGCAGTGTAGACAATTGGGAGAGTGTGATGCTTAATCAGGTTGATACAGGAAACTTGAAGAAGGAAAAGTTTTCTCTATTATTAATTATATATTAAGAAGTTTAAACATATTATTTTGTATGATTTGTCCATCTGCACGGTATATTATCACAATCTGTCATTACTACTAGTAGTTTCATTCAACTCTCTCATCAATATCTTGCAGATTGCTCTATCTCCCTGGTGCTGTTATCGCTGGTTTACTTGGTTTACTGGTTGACTTTCCAATGGTCTCATTAATTGCTATTTGCAAAAGCCCCTATATGTTGTTTAAGGGGTGGCATCGTTTGTTTCATGACCTTATAGGAAGGGAAGGGCCTTTCTTGGAGTCTATATGTGTCCCATTTGCAGGTCTTGCTATTATACTCTGGCCTTTGGCGGTTGCTGGGGCTGTTTTGGGCTCTATGGCATCTAGCATCTTCCTTGGTGCTTTTGCAGGCGTGGTTGTTTATCAGGTCTAAACTTTATGACTAATATTGTTTAAATGCCTTTATATTATCTGACACAGTTTATTCCTAAATTTTAATTTAAAGTAAGCATATGGTATCCCCTAAATGTTGAATATAAATACAAAGTTGTACTATAGCTTCTAGGAAACCATAAAAAAATACTGCACAGTAGTTCTTATAGTTTAGATCATAGCATTTTTTGACATTTGAGCCTGAAATGCAGCTAATTTCTAGTCGTACCATGTTTTGCTTCTGTAGATGCATGCTAGACCTTCATCTGAATTCTTGTCAAGTAATTCAATGTAATGTAGCTTTTCTTGCATAATCAGACACCTTGAAATCTTAATCAGAAACAGAGAACCATGTAAACTTTTTTGTTAGATTTCCAACATGATTGAAGTTACATCCAAGGCTCTGAACTGCAGGAGTCCTCTTTTTGGTTTGGGCTTTGCTACATTATTGCATCTTTAGCCCTTTATGATGAATACAGCAACGATGTTCTTGACATGCCCGAAGGATCTTGCTTCCCCAGGTTTTATCCAGCTCAGAAATGCTTTGTAGTTAAATGGAGCTTGGCTTGTTAACTTCAACACAGTTCCATAAATTTATGACAATTTACAGGCCAAAATACCGAAAGAAGAGTGAGCTTAGGAAGACTGATTCTTTTAACCGGCCCGGTTCCTTCCGAAAGCTTCCGCTTCAGTCAGCTTCATTCAGTGGACCTTTGGTTGATCTGAAGCCGTTTGAGGTATGCTCTTTATTTCCATTTGCATTTGGAGCGAATGAGATTCCATTATAAATGTCTTCTTTGTAGTGATATATGGATGTAGACATGCACGTCTTGGCTTACAGTCTATGTACTGAATGGAAACCCTTTAGCGATATTGTAGCTACTTAATGCATTGTTTAAGAAGTGCCAACACCACGGGGAGATTTTTATTTCTGAAGGACTAATAACTCAACAAGACATTCGAGATGCCAAGAAATGTATGGGTAGCAGAGTAGTAAGCATTGGTTTACCAGCGTACTGCATTCTTCAGCTACTTTTGCGCTCTGCAAAAGCTAACATCGAGGGTATTTTGACGAGTAAGTCTTTGTTGAAAGTTCTTTAACAAGTTTTCTTCTCCCTCTTTGTGTTTAACTTTTGTTTATGAGTCATAAATTTCTCAGGCAAAGAATATTTCTGTGTAGGCGATGGCACTACTGAGCTAACTAGAAGAAACAGACCCAAAGATGCCTTCTTTGACTGGTTTCTTGACCCCTTTATAATTATGAAAGACCAGATTAAAGCTTTAAATCTTTCAGAAACAGAAGAAGATTATCTTAGCAAATTAGTGCTTCTAAATGGTGACCCTTCAAGGTTGAAAAGTTCAAATATTGGACCACCACCCGAGTCTGAGCGCAGGCGAGCAGAACTTGATGCAATAGCAAGAAGGTAACAACCCAAGACTTACCACAACTCGGAATTTCTTTAATATTTCTTATGTTGAATACGGTACTGACTTCATTTATGTTGCATCTCTCTTCTGATAATTGAGGCTTCACGGACTTACCAAATCTGTCTCAAGGTACCCGACTTCAAGACGTAATTATGAAATTCTGGTTAGAAACCTATCAGAACATCTGGCCAAGAAGAACGATGATAGCATAACAAGCAGTGGTTCTCGTCTAATTCGAAGATCAAAAAGTGCTTTTGCCCGAGTTTTCAGCAAGAAGTCTTTTAGAAACATAACGAGCTACAATGACCCTGATCAAGAGTCGCAATCAGTTGTTACACATAACGTCGAAATTGTATAATGATTTGAAGTATCATTTCACCTGCAGAATCCCCTTTTTTATTGTGAAATATTATCTAATTGGTGGAAGGTTCCTGTTTGTTGGTCATTTCTAACGCCATAGGAGAATGATGTTACTCTTATGCATGAAAATTACACATCCAAGTGTAACTATTTAATGAATATCTCTCCATTTCACTAGAAGCTGTGAGATGTTCTTAGTGTTAGTTTATGCCTGTACAGCCAATCAATTGGATGCAAATTAATGTATGACATTATTTTATTATTCAAAATAGCTTTTTTTTTAATCTTTGTGTGTTAATTTAATTACATTGTTATGTTTTAATATTAAAGATAAAATTCTTGGAATAATTACTGTATAATTAAAATTATGATGAAATCATAATTGTGATATTCAATTTACATTTACGTATTGTTCCTAAATGTTTCCAGTTGTAGTTTCATCAAGACGGGATATTGTTGAAACAAAAAAATTAGCACACGTTATGTTTCTTTCTTATAAAGAAAGTAATTGATCTCATAAATTAAAGTATAACGATACTTAAACTAATGTGTGGGTGATTATTAGAGAATAAATCACTGAACTGACTCGACTATGAGAATCCCAAATGGAATATTACTTATGTGTCTGTGGATTATCTCATAATGATGGTTGTGTAATTAATCCTTAGACTTGAGATTACCAAGGTATCTCGTATGGTAATTATTGTGTTTTGATACTACTTATGAATTATCATAGGATAATTCAGTCGATAGTACGTGGATACAATATGAACCATACGGAGATAGTTGAATAAGTCAATAAAGGATTTGTCACTCTAAAGTAATTAGAGAGAATATTCTATTGTTCTTGATTAGTAATGATTTATGGAATTCTCTAGCCAGAGTAAATTGACATTTGAAAGATGTTTTCAAATTTCAATTATAAATTAATTACTAATTAACAAGAACGAATATAATTGGATGATAATAGTAGACACTATATCCATACTTTATCTAATTGGAACAGTGGATGACGAAAGGATAAAAATTATACAACATAACCATGCATAAAAAGGTTAAGTTAACCACTTTGACATTCCTGATATTTGAGTAGTCATGATATGTTGTTAGACGTCAATCTTGATCTATGATTATAAATTATTTAATTGGAGAATTAAAGATAAATTAAAAGGGTTTTAATTTATCCGATTCTAATTGCGAATTAGAATTAGAATTTATAATCATTACCAATATGTTAGGAGCCTAATGAGTCACACATCAAAGAGTAATTTGTGAAAGAAAAATCAATTTAATTAAGTTGGATTTAATTATAAAGTTTAAGAAATTTTAGAGATCAAATATGATATATTTGATTTTATTAAAATTAAATTAATTAGAATTAGAATTTGATTTTAATTATAATTAAAGCATTTTAATTTTAATAAAAACTTAACTTCCTAAATGATTTTCTATAAATAGGAAGAACATAAGAGGCTAGCACTGCTTGTTCTTTCTCTAAAAAAAGTTGAGAAATTACTCTGTGGATATCATCAGAGGCCGGACGATTGAACGACTTGTGGTTGATAACTCAGAAAGGTTGTTCAAAAGATTTTTTACAGGAAAACGAATAAGGTACGATTTCTAACAATTTAGATATTGTTTAATTCAAGTTAAAACAATTATCGAAATTCGCTCGAAACTCGTAAAAGAATTTTATTTTTTCGCTGCGCCCATGATTCTCTTGAATTCCCAACACTTGGTCCTGATTTTTTCTATATTACTTATCACTTGACTGTTTTTTATAGATGGAAATCCAAACACAAACTTGAATCTACAAGTTCAAGATGCTAATAGTCTCAAGTCGAAAACTGAAGAAACTAGTATTATCATGCTGGTGTTATTACTATAGATACTTGCCATTTGCATTTCCAATCTCTTCCCCGTCCCAAATGCTTGACTTTCAAGCTCTCATATTATGTCCGAATAAATCGACAGTGGAGACCGCAATTTGGCATTCATTTGTTGAACTAAGAAGAACATGCCACCAGATCAAACATGGCGTTTGAACAGGGTAGTTGAGCAGTTGAAAAAAAAGAAGAGTTATGCAATGCAACTGTCTTTACCAGTCCACAACCCGCACTACTTCCAACTTCATTTTGCCTCATCTTTACTCCACAATAGCAACAGACTGTTATCGTCTTCTACAGCCCCACCGGGCTCTGGTTATTATATGAAATGTAATTGCTCAGCGTTAGTATTTGTCTCCCTGTCTGAAAGGCAGCGTATATCAAAGATAGCAGCGGCTTCCTACAACGCCATGGCGAGTAAAACTATGAATGGGCCTCTGAGAACCGGTTCCAAGTTGGCGATACCATTCATAAGTCCTCATGCAAAGTTTCACACGCACGTAAAGCATCAATCACTGCATGCATTAGCACTTACCCACTTGAAAACCACTGCACAGAATCACCATCGTTCCTTATACACAAGAAGGGTACAATGTTTTCTTGACAATTTTCTGTTACAGGTTTCAGGTATAGGAAAGATTCTGTGATGCAAGTTGGTGAAGTAGATTACGAATTTAGTTTATCAATTTATTTTTCCTCTTATTGATAATGAAAATGTTTTCTTTCACAGATCTTGTGTCAATGATTTGTTTAATATTCCTCATATTTTCTGTGGATCAGTCCTATGTATCTTTTTTTAACAGTCATTAAAAATGTCCAATTCTTTGTTTATATTATATAGCTTTTGAGTGCAAGAATTTATATAACAAATAGCAATTGGTTATCTCACTGTGAGTGGGGGAGTTTGGACAACAGAAAACCTGACATCTGCTCAACTATCCTGCTCTTAAATTGCTTCAGATCAGAATGATCGGTGCAATTATAGAAGTTAAGCACCTGATATATTTCATCTGCTCTCCAGCCAAATAGACTCAAAGTTCTACCATATGTTTACAATTCACAGACAGCTTAGCTCAAGCAAATGTGTATGTTTTCTTGTTCTTTTTTTGGTTTTTTTGAGGTACATCAACATAGGAAAGCAGGGTCACACAGGTTTATTACCATGTTTTCTCCTATATAACATAAATAAAAAGCCATGTGGAAGACGGAAAAGCTTGAGTGTGAAACGATATAGGATCTAACAGATGGAGTAAACGTTTGTGCTCCCTTCGGTCAATCTCGAACGTGCTCTATGGTTCAAGGGACGAAATTACATTGTTGTATCCATAGCCATCATGGTTTCAGAAACAGCAAAACCGCTTCTTCTGCAGCCACAATACGTGAAATGTCAGATTATTGCAAGGGCCAAAGAAAATGTATATATATATATATGGGTCGTTTTGCTTCCCCTCTCCCTTCTTTGTTTTTATTATAGTTTTTATATTTTATATCTTCCTTTTTATTTTCTAAAAAACAAAATAACATAATTACACTTTTATTCTTATAATAATTAAATTTTAATTGAAATTAATTTTTTTATAAATTAATTAAGTAAAATTTTATGCAATAAAAATAATTAAATAGATAAAACTTTTGTAAAAATTTATTCATAAACGATAATTTGTTTTTAATTATTAAAAGCAATATTATTATTTAGAGTTAAATATTGGTATATTAAAAATTATTTCATAAAAAATTATTTAAACATTTATATATTTTAAAGATATTTTTAAAATTAATTAATTTTCAAACTCCAAATATTTTTTATTTTCAAAACAATTAAAATTTAGAGCAATTATAAAAATAAAAATAAATGAATAATTAAATAATATTATTCATAATTCCTTATTTATTAATTAATATTAAATAATATATTTAGTTAATAATAAATTATGAGAAATAGGAAGAAAGTTTAGTTTAGTGAATTAAAAAAAAAAAGCAGAAATGCATTAAACTAAAACATGAATACGGCAGTTTCAAAGAATGACTTACAGTTGGGGGATAGTCAGAGTTCTGTTGTTTAGAAGTATCATTTTGTGAGACTGACCCAACACCACCTGCTCCATTGGTCTTCTTATCATCTCTGGCTTTGCTAAATATTACAGTATAACCTTCTGCAGATGCTGGATTCGTAACATCCCACTCTCCGAATTTCGGCAAAGGCCTACCTTTGTCCTGCTGCATGCAAATTTCCACCAATCATAAACCACTTTCTGTAATTTTTCTATTCCATTTCTTTAAATGATTCCCAAGTTCA
>JAOQMM010000008.1:7484437-7508151 GCA_027563515.1 Erythroxylum platyclados | reverse complement strand
ATTGCGGGCGAGTGTTCAGCGTCTGCGGTGGTGGCTATTCGTGATATTGTAATATTTCCGGACCAGATTCTTATTTTCCTAATATACCCTCCATCCGCTCGTTTATTTACCAAAGAGGATATCCACTGCGCTTATTTGTCGCCTAATTTGTCGCACCCGACGTTCATTCAGCCGTCTGATCACATCCACGGTCAGGGTTTGCTTGGTCAGATAGTACGGTGTCCACCTAATCCACGAGGATTGACAATTTCTCTGATATTGAAATCTGGAGACATCCTCCCCCATCGTGGGCCCACTCATAGGTGGGACTCACTAGTGTATGAAGCTGCGATCGACCGCGACAATGCTACGATTGCTTTTGTTAAGGGGCTTAATCTACGACCAGAGAAGCTTTACGAGGTGTCTAGGTTTGAGTGCGTGTACGGCTGGGATTTCAGGAGAACTAAGTTGTTGTTAAGATCAAATGTGACATCTATAGCTCAAGAGATTGTACGGTGTGAAACTCCTCTAAACATATTGAATGCCCCACATAATGGGGTTAAGGTCTCAATTAGAGTAAAGGGTAGACGAGCAATGCGGTCTATTGCCAGGTTAGGCCTCCAGTTCCCTTCCGAACCCAGTATGGGATCCCAAAAACCGTATGAAATGTGTGTTTGCACTATGTTACGGAACCAAGCAAGGTTTTTGAGGGAATGGGTCATGTACCATGGCCGAATTGGGGTGCAACGTTGGTTCATTTATGACAACAATAGTGATGATAATATTGAAGAAATCGTAGAGTCATTAGTTGATGCCCATTTCAACATTTCTAGGCATGTTTGGCCTTGGATCAAGACTCAAGAGGCAGGGTTCACCCATTGTGCTCTAAGGGCCCGGGCCTCGTGTGAGTGGGTTGGGTTTATAGACGTAGATGAATTTTTTCACATGCCATTAGGATCATCACTACACGACATGCTTAGTAATTACTGGAACATGAGTGAAATTCGGGTCGCATGCCATAGTTTTGGGCCCTCGGGCCTAAATCATGTGCCGACCGAAGGGGTTATGATAGGCTATACATGCCGGTTATTGACACCGGAGAGACACAAGAGTATAGTAAGGCCAGAGGCGTTGAATTCTACATTGATCAATGTGGTGCACCATTTCCACTTGAGGGATGGTTCTAGTTTTGTGAATGCTGATAGGGGGATGTTGGTCATTAATCACTATAAGTACCAGGTGTGGGAGGTGTTTAAAGAGAAGTTCTACAGGAGGGTGGCCACATATGTGACTGATTGGCAGAATGAGCATAATGTTGGGTCCAAGGACCGAACACCGGGCCTAGGGACCAGGGCTGTTGAGCCACCAGATTGGTCCAGTAGGTTTTGTCAGGTTACGGACACCGGGCTCAGGGATAGAGTACTCCAAAACTTTAAGGACCCAATGATTAAAGGGTTGCCTTGGCAGAAAGAGTAAGGAAACTCTGGAGCATTTTGGTTCAAGAGAAATGGAGAGTTAATGGTTGCGATTCTTCAGACTCTGTTAATAAATATATAACGAAGCTTATAAAGGGAGTGGTTTGATTGATGTTGTAGATAATGTATATGCTTAGTACTTCAGTGGAATGATATACTGAAGTTTTTAAACTGTGAGTTTATCTATGTGTTTTGTGGGCCATAGATGCCAAATTGTTTCGAAATAATTTCCATTCCTAAGATAGTGTGAACAAGAAAATAGAGATTTCAACCTTTTGAACTTGGTATTCCACAGCCAATAATGATTGTTATTGTAATCGATGATAGCAACTTGACTTACATCATACATGTGACGAATATCACTGTAGTACAAATTGGCTTTTGGTAAGATTACCAAGATTATAGTCCCACAAGGGGTGGTTTGACTTAAAGGGAGAGGCTTTCGAGATGCTTCTTGACTTCCAGGCCTCTCCGCAAAGACACACTCCGTGAGAACTTTTTTATTGATCTTTTAGATTAAATCCTTCATCTTAAATTGTTAACTTATTCAAACTATACTTAAAATTAGTAATTGTTTTTTTCCATTATTAAAAAGAAATCACTTCATAAAAAGAAGAAATACAGGGTATGCCAAATTTTCAATTCTCTAAAAGATTCACGTTAATTTATTCCTCTCCTTTCGAAAAGAATTCATTATTATTTACGTTGATTTATGCCCTAGAGTCAATCGATTAATTGTAGCTTAGTGATAAAATAATTTAAAGATAAACTTTATCTTATACATATTTAGATGTATATAATAAAGTTCATGAGATAAATGTATATTACAAATAAAATTATGATAAGTTTATAAATATGAGATTCATATTACATTCATTTATTATCCCTAAATTGTTTATAGTTATTGTTTTATTGAGACTAATATTAATAGATCATAAAAAGACTAACTAGAAATGTCAATTTTGGCTCGGCCCAGTCTGGCCCATTTTTGACTCGGGCTACAGATCGAGCCCGAACCTGTCCATCTCGAACCATGACCTGACAGGAAATTAAAAAACGACATCGTTTTTTAATTTTTTATTAAAAAAAGTTGGGTCAGGTCGGCCCTCCCCTCCCTTGACCCATCCGACCACGGGCTGGCCAAAAGCTGCTCGCCGAGCTCGGGCAACTTATTGACATCCCTAAGACTAACACTTGTTATGTTTTTCCTTCTGAAGGAAGTAGTCGATCTCACAGATTAAAGTATGGAGATACTTGAACAAACATACGTGTGTTTCTTAGAAAACAAGTTCACTAAACTAACCCCACATAAGAATTCTATTTGAAACATTACTTGTATGTCTATGAAAATTCTCATTATGACGATTGTATTAGTAATCATTTGACTTGAGATTTTCATAATTATCTTGTATAGGGATTGCTATATTTTGATACTACTTATGACCTATTATAATCAATGATAACTCAGTCGGTAATTATTAGATATAACATGAATTATATCGAAGTAATTAAGTGATCAATATAGGATCCATCACTCTAAAGTAATTAGTGAGAATGCTCTATTATTCTCAATTAGTATTAATTTGAGAAATCCTTGGTCAAAGTGGAATGACACTATATTAGTTCTCTAGTTTCCAAAGTGTCATTAATTGAATAAATTACTAATGGTGGAGAACTATCATGATTGGATTCAAATAGAGTAAACAATATTTTCATACTTTGTGTCAAGTAAGAACACTGCATGATCAAATGATTGAAGTATACAAAAAAATCATGCGCAGAAAAGTTAGTCAAAATTATTTTGACATTCTTAAATATTTAGGTGGTCATGAAGCATTGTTAGATGTTAATATTGATCTACAGATATAAATTATTTAATTAGAGAATGAAAGATAAATTAAAGGATTTTAATTTATCTATTCTTAAATATAATTTATGAGTTATAATTTATATCAATTGCCAACATATTTGAGATCATAATGTGTTTTCTTTTTTCAATAATAAAATCTTATGAATAGGTATTATGTGTTTTCTATTTCAAGAAGGGGCTTATTTTATCTCTCTTGTGGCTATTCTATCTTAAATATACAATTTCATTAAAGGAATTTCTTTATGGGTTTTGGTAGTAACATCAACCTATAGTAAGTTACTGAGATAACAATTTTTACCTGACATGGCTCGACCTGATCTAGTCCAACTGCAAGTCAATAGATTTAGTCCAAGTTAATCAATATTCGTGCCAAGCTTGAGTTTTTTTATAAAAAATTTTGAGGCTTTAGTCTGAGTTTAGGCTGAGTTACTCAAGTTCGACTCGACTTAGCACTTGAATATGTCATTGAAAATGACATCGTATTGAAAAAAAAACGATGTTGTTTTTAATCAGGTTTCGCCCAAAGTCAATCGAATTTCGGATTGCTCAAGCCTAATTGGGCTAGGACACGTGTCGCAAACCTAAGCCCTGCCCTAATGCACAAGTTAATAATGCATATTGACTTCTTCACTACCTTGATTTATATATTGATCTTACAATGATAAGATCAATGAGACCTTTTCTTTAACGGAACAAGAATAGTGACCCAATGACAGCAAGTTGACGGCACTGTTACCTGTCTAATATAAAACCATCTTGTTGGTAACTACTCAGGCTTGAGCCTCTATTTAAGGTGACCATCTATGAAACCCTCCAAGCCTCAAAGTCTTAGGAGGATACCCACAGCTTTGCAACTCATTTGCTCTCACTTGCATGATTTTTGCAATGATGGCAAAGTTAAGCATGTCCCAAGATTTTCCACCACAACCAGCACTTGCTCCTCGCCGTTCACCAACACCTTCTCCTTCTGCTTCCCATTCACAATCTTCTTCTCCCCGTTCATCACCTTCTAATTCTGGCAATGGCAGAATCGGTGGGTCAACGCGGTAGTCACCGGATAAGATGTTACTGGAGTGGTAACACTGCCATTGATCATGACTGTAGTGATTACAGGTTTCCCAAGACATTAGTTGCAGCTTTAATCCTCTTCTTACGTACAGAGATCGTTTGTTGGAAATGCTACTTCTCTGTTATCACGTACTAGTGTAATATGCCAATGCATGACATGTACTTATTGACATTTGTTTGTACATGTGTTTGTCTTTTGTTTGACTTGTAAAGGTTATATTAAGGAGAGAAGAGCTTCATGCATTCTGGTGCATTTTTACGATTAATCATGTATGTTTCACGCTTTCAGTATATATATCGTATTGAATCCGTCTCTTATTTCTTATGGCATTCTAAATATTTTGTATAATTGGTCTTAAAATTAACATTATTTGTCTAAATAATGAGACCAAAAGAGAGAAGCACATTCATGTTGCTATATTGGCATTCTAAGGGACGATACCCCTAAAGATTGCAAGCACGTCGATTCCAAGAGCAAAAGATCCTCATGTCTAATGAATCTGTCAACGTTGAAAATGTTAACCGGAGAAACGAAAAAGTATAACGCAAGTTCGGATCAAATATAAGATAGGATGCCACTTCGGCACTTTTGTGCTTCAGGAAGCTCGCTTCTAAATGAAAGAACGTGATACAATTTCTGCTAAAAGGGAATACAACACTAATTTCTTCAATAGAATTCTTGTTAATTGTAAAAATGGTTTTAGAAAGAGGACTCAAAATCCTTTCTCGAGATTAAATGGTTTCCCTTCAACTCTACAGCAACCCATAGTTCCACCGTATTCCCCCGAGAACAATATTACAACAAACGGTCTATCATTCCCATTTTCGAATTAGCTCTCCCTCTCCTTAAGTCTAAGAATGCTCGTATACAAAATTTCATGGCCATACACAAAAGGTAGCTAGGTAATGTTACAACAACAAATTTCCTTCTCTTCTTCAGATCATATTCCTGAATGCCAAGTAACGTCACACGTATCCCTGTGCAGAGTTATGGTTTTGAATCCGTTGCAACTCTTATCATCAGACTGCTCCCGCATATCACATAAGGCACGACAGCTCATTTAAACACTCAATACTGTCAATGTCTATGGGAATGCTTTTTCCTTCTAAATCGTGGCTCTCGCTTTTCCCTGCTCCTTCTCTCTAAGATATTTGACGCCAAGGATATGAACCCTATAGCAGCCATGCCATAAAGTACTTTGTACGGGGCCAAACTCAACCCGGAAATATATGAATAGCAACCAGCAATAAGGTAAATGAAATCTAATCTCAAAATCATCCCCATGATTGCTGGCAAGGAAAAAAGGCAATTGCACTCAGGCTTTGAGATTAATATACCATGAAGAAGGACACCAGTGCAGAGGGCAGAATCAAGGAGCCATGGAAAGCTATGACCCATTCCAATTCTCTGCAACCACGGACAAGGTATCATAAGCAAGCAAATAATGAGTATGCATATCCTGAGAAAACTAAAGTGACAAAGTTTACATGACATTTTAAATTCCTGTTGCAGAAATTAAGTTACACAAGATACATCCAAGACTGCCAGCAACCTCTTAACCATACATAAGCGTCAGCACTAACATGATCAATATTTCATTCTACGTTTTACTTTTAATTAAAGGAGAAGCTTATTGCACAACTAAAAAGAAGAGGCTGACCAAACTCTACCAGTCAAGAGTGCAATTGGATCATATCATTTAACTGATGACTTCCATCCAAATATCATGATAGATGGAAAACTACAGAAGGAGAGAGGGTAATGGTTGTTTTTAAGGTGGATTAACCATCATATTTGCCTAAGGAGTTGAATTGAATGTCTCTTGCAGCAGTGTCTTGACATTGTAGGTTGAGTATATAAATGTCATTTCACAATTTGACAAAGGAAAATTGATGATTGAAATCCTCAATTGAGGCCCAATTGAGAACCTGCACAAGTTATAGAGCATTACAAACATCTTAGACAAGGAAATTTGTATATTAATCATACCTGCAGCCATGCAACAAGTGAGGGGACAAACATTAATGCTGCAAGAAGATGCAGAATAAACAAACCATGTCGGTGGTTGAAAAGCTCTAATTGTGTATCGCCAAAACTTTTTGAATTGTCTGGACTACTGGATCTGTTCTCTTCTGACGGGAATGCAAATTGTTGAGACCTATGATTTCTTTCATCTTTGAAATCGATCAAATCCCTTTTTCTAGCATGGCTGCGAAAGGAAGCTGTCAAAAAACTGTTTCAAAAACAGAACAAATCTTAGGATATGTCTCTGACAAATGCATGAAGAACTAATTGCAAAACACTTGTGAACATGAATAGAAAAGGTACCTGGACAGTGCATTATGCGAGCACAAAGCATGATATAATAGAAGAATGAATAAACCCAAAGCTGGGTGGACAAAGTATCCCAAGCTAATTGCAGTCAGCAACATAACAAGTAATGGATTGACTCTTAGAAACCTCATAACCTGAGCAATTGAACAGATCAATAAACAAATCAAATCATTAAACTCTATCAATATAATGGTATGGTAGGCGTCGGATTGTGGAGGAATCCAGATGAAAATATAGAAGAAATGAATAATTCAACTAGATTGACAAGCCTTTGCATTAAGTTGGCTTCTCTCATCTTTACAGGGAAATTTGGGGATAAGGGCGGACTTAAACCTATTTAACTCTTTATGAATGTCACCATTCATTCAGCAGTATAAACTAGAAATGAGACACATTAGAAGACACATGAAAGAAACTTTTACTTCAGAATGCAGCTTACCTTTAAACAAAGGAAACTGGAGGAAAGATTAACTAACCACTGAGGAAATGCTGCAAAAGAACTTCCTTCTGATACCTGCCATCTGCAATGTTTTGCAGCACTCAGCAAATTAACGGGTACTTTGATATACATTTTGCAAGATAAATGGAAAATATGTGTTACACTGAAAAGAAAAGACAAGGCACTCCCATTCTCCAGTCAAATTCCCAAAAACAGTCGTATTTACAAGTTTTTAGTATTTCTTTCAATGGAAAATATTCCCTTAAAAGGTTTTTAACAACTACCCTAGAAATAGTGTATAATCTTATCCATCATCTGAGAATAATTTTCAAATTTCAAAGGGTACTAAGCCACAAAATTATGAAGCTACCCCTTTTCATTACTTAGGAGAAGAAACAAGCATATAATGGTTATGTCAACATAGAGGGAGATTTTCCAATCTAGTTCAGGGATTTTATTTCCTCGCTCAATATTCCCCGATTTAACCATGTTTATTTCTTACTATTTTGCTGCCTGTAAGTTTAAAACTAAACCAAAATTAATTAGTTATCAAGCACAGATAAGGCTAGCATGTTAACCTTGTCTTGATGAAAGCATGTACGACAGCCATCCCATAGAACAACAATTGGGAAACCAATAGCAGCAGAACTATGAAGCCATTTGCAAGTAAATAACAAATCATTGAGACGATTGTGAAGCTTGTAAATGGAGGAATGGGTTCAGACTTTAGCAGGGAAATGAACAATGCAAGAGATATGGGTATGAAGCTTAGGAGCAAAAACGGAAAAGGTGTTCTCAGGTTGGACTCCACTGCTGTCAGCATCGGGGGTACATGCAGATCAAGTTCCCATGCATGTGCCTGCTGCATCAAAGCGAAAAAGACAACTGCCACAGAGAAACTAACTATCTGCATAAGACAAATTGTGGCATTTATCAGTTTATGTTTCCACCAAGCTGCTTTGGCACAACTGCAAACAAATTAACAAATCCTAATAACAACCATCAAAGGCCTTATAAGATATAGTACAAGAGCAACGAGGACCATCATAACTTTCATATAGGAGCAATGAGGACCATCATAACTTTCTTTCTTATCGCCACAGGTATAGTGGATACAATAAACATATCCTACCTTCTTTCTTCCAATTTTAATTTTATTAGAAAAAGATAAAGATCCCATAAAACATCCCCAAGCAAATTAACAAATTTATCTTTAGATGTGAACCTGTAGAAATCTGAGCATATACATCTTAACATTAGTCTAGTAAATTATTATCCACATAAACCTGGCATAGGAGAAAAAAGTACTTGCCTTGAGCATTATGATAAAGAAAAAGAAACAAAATATTGAAATTGTATCTATATAAAAACTCTTGAATCACCTGTGGACCACACAAGAGCAAAAACCTTCTAGCAGCTGCAGTTTCAGAAACAGTTATGCTTGCCTTATATGAACAATGTGGATCAACCTACAAAGAGATGATTCTTCAACAACTAGGAGAAAAAAATCCAAAGATAGCAAAGAGAATGTACCAACTTGACATAAATAGATATAATAAGAAAAGCCTTCCTACCAATAATAAAACAGTGGTTTCTTCAGAACCCTGTATAGAACTCCAAAGAGCTGGCGAGGAATCAACAACAATAGTCTCACCATCCAAGTTTGGGAACACATAAAGACCAGATGTAGGATCCCAAGCAAGTGCTACAGGTGGGAAACACCTCATCTTGCACAACCCTGCAATATTAGGAAATCCAGCTTAGAGAAAGGGAGAAGGGAAACTTAATAGCTACAAGTTTTAGATCATCAACGACAACAATAAGGTAAGAAGAAAACATTCATGAAATTAGAACCTTAGCTTTTAAAACTATGGAAATGATAACATGCAGTTAAATTTGGAAATTAGCTTCAAGATATTTTTTGAAAGTTATTTTTTCTATAAAAAAAAATAAATTAGCTTCAAGATTATTTGCATTATTTTAAAACAAATGAAATTATAAGAGCCAAAAGATAACCAATTTTGGGACAAAATCCCAGAAAGAAGAAAAAATAACGTAAATATCAAAATAGATTTGTCAAGAAACCATTCAACCAAAAGATCTTAAGTTATTGCTAAAGACCCAAGAATGGACCATATATTACACAAATAAGCCCCCTCACACAAAGTGTGGACGGATAGTAGATATTACAAAATCACCAGAAATGTGGATTTCACAACTTGAACTCAAGACCTCTTGGTCTCACAAGGCTTTGATACCATGTAAAAGTATGAACGAAACACGCTTTCCCAACAAGAAGTTGAATTTGTAAGATGTCAGAAGCTTAAAATCCATGATACCTAGCAGTCTCATTCAACTGACATTTGATCATAGTTAATTTACTCAAAATATAACCACTGGACTTCAGTCTAAAAATAAAACCAACATACAACAACTTTAGCATTTATCATTTTACTCTTAACATGTCTTGTACCAAAAGAATTAAGAAAGAACCAAACTAAACTGAAAATGCACACACGTACTGATACATACAAAATGGCATAACCAGCTGAGTTGATAGGATTTTAATAATGTCTGGACCACTTTTGTTGATTCACGCACACACACACACATGTATATAGTGCCATACATGTACTGTTTGAAGCTAAGCCAAATTTTACATAAATGCACCCATGACAATCAGAAGGATTAACTATGAACTTTAGAAAAAACCAAACATGACTTCAACTCTAGAAGGGATTAAACTACTTACTACTGATATCCTCATCCCCAATCTCTTCATCTGAAATCCCAGACCTTGTTATTCCACAGCCTGTAGATATTAAAGATAGGGAAACAGGCAAAAGGCCTAAGCTAATGCCAAATGATAAATTGAAAGCAAGGGGGTGATTTTCCTCCAGCAATATTTCCTGCAGAACATTGATGTGACAAGCCAATTAAATTAGCCTCTCACACGGAAAAAATATATTAACTTAATGTATACATTGTCTAGAGCCACTGGATGTGCTTCATCTGTTAAAAAAAGAGAACCTTTGGATAATAGGCTGATAGCAACATGGATTTAGCAGATATCTCTCCTTTCCCATCATTAGGATTAAAGAACTGCCCAACTGCCATTGAAACAGCAGGAGGGGGTCTACCAGAAATGGTCTGCATTGCATAAGTTGTTACACATCAATGACTGAAATTTTTGCAAAGTAAAACTAAAACTGCAGCATCACCATTCAACAGAAACGAGAACTGAAGAAATCTAGATCTCGGCAAAAGTAGTATAATGACACAAAATTGATAGACCAAAACATCAGAGGCATTTTTATAGGACATTATTAGGGGCTTCAACAATACCTTGGATCAGTGATTTTGACTTGGTAGAGCATATCTATGGAAAATTGCATGCATCAGAAAGCACTAGTAGACAAGATTTACAAACAAAGAAATATATATACATATATAAATATCACACAACAAACATATAAGCTTGATGACCTAAAGAGAGCAGATGTTGCAGTCACTCCAAATTTCAAAAATTGTGGTATCATATAGTTTCGTGTATGGTCAGGAAATGTAAGGCTGAAACAAATGAAGGGGAAAAGATTGAAAAGGAACACATGTGATGCAGAATCCATCCAACACTTCTCAAAGCAAAATCTGTAAGGAAGAATTAAGGGAAAATTACTGGACGAGGGGCAACTGAAATAGTGAGGAATCTATAACCCTGCATTTCCTCAGGAATTAATCTAAGTACAGCAGATGGAGAAGCTTGCTCAGTCTGACTGCCTGGTTCAACCTGTAAAAGAGATAGCACAACCACCATAAAGGAGCTCAAATGATCAATCACAAACTTCACAAATACAGGACATAAGGAATAATGATGGCCAACATCAGAATACTCGTATTAATCTACCTATCAGGATGTTAAGTAATAATACCTGCCTTGGTGCTGGCTTCGATGGAATCTGCACCAACTTTGATGTCACCTCTAATATCCTTTTGCTGGCAGCCATTTCTGAGGTTAAATTCCCCTTATCAGGCCATAAATGAAGTCTCACTCCAAAACATGGAGCCAGATTCGTCACAAACATGAAGTGGCTTCTTCCATTTGACCCCTGTACATTGAACCTAACATATAAGAAACTTCATGTCTACAGCAATTCAAGTCTAACTGTTTCTTTCTTTATCTCAATAACATGTTAAAAACGATTTATCAATTTGTTCAATAAGAACAGTAGGTTGAATTAAATCCAAGAATCAGTCATCTGAATCTTATTTGTATACTGGTCACATGTAATCAAAAAGTTTACAGAGCTAACCAACTTCTGTATGTCCAACCACCGCCTCCTACCATCCATGGCCAAGACAGTCATAGTAGTTGTCTGGATAAAAAGATCCTTGTCCAAGTTATCCTCATTCCAGTGAACATTGCTGGGACATGTGGATAGAGCATGGAGATGGGACCCTGCCAGGAGATCAAACACAAACTTTTGTTGTTCTTTTGAAGTTGCAATTCCAAAATAGTTAACTAGCAAACAAATATTAAAACAGTACGTAATTATGTTCCAAAATGATTTCATCTATAAGATGAAAAAGAAGTCTCTAAACTATAATTAGGAAACAAATTCTTCAAGTTAGCGTAGCAATCTTGAAAGCTCGCATCATTTTTGTTAGCATGGCAATCTTGAAAGCTCACATCATTTTGTTTCTGATTCCCCACGAAAACTGTATGATCAGCTTTCCTGCTCCTTAGTGGCCAAATAATTTTTAAAGGAAAAGAAAGTATTTTTGTGATTATGGGATTTTACACACCCAACCGTTCACAACCTGTTAGTTCCTATCTCAGTTGGGCCATGTGCACTGCTTTCAATGTTCATAAGAGTCTTCAACAAATAATGATCACAGGAAGAAATTAAATTATCTCCAGCTGTTTTTTCGTTATTCTCTCTTGCAGCTTTAGATTACTTTATTTCTCAAGAAACGGAAGTAGTATGAACTTAAATCCATTTAAACATCCTAGTTGAGATTATTTCCCCTTGCTTTAACCACTCTTGAACACTTCCACGAAATATGTCCCAATCTCTTTGCACCATTACATTGTTAACAAGCCCTGGCTGGGTTAGACAGCAGCTTATAAAAGTAATACCATGGATTATTGTAGCAAGTTTCCTTCAGTGAAATTGCAAGGAAGCCTAATGGAATCAAGCTTGTGCGGAAATATTAAGAGATACACTACCAGTTGAATCTTTCACATCCTTCAAGGGAACAGGAGTGGACCAACGAGATGAGTATGATTGCCTTGTCCAATTAAAACTCTGAGGTATTCCACTACGAAGCATCCTTGCAAATACTGCAAGCCTCTTTTGAGTGTCAGGAATAGGCTGACCTGTTCTCGAATCTATCAAACTAAGGAGAGTATGTGATACCTGCATAGAGCACAAGCAATTGAAAAAGCTTTGAAATCAAGATACTTGTATTCTGGTAAAGATACTCTACTCACTTGCACTACTAGTTGATTACACCATAAAATAGCTTGATGTTCCATTGACAGCCACACATTTCTCATGCCTGTACTGCTTATCATGAAGCCATGGGTGGGGGGCACGATATCATCCAGGGATTCTAACTTTGATCGCACCTAAAATACATGCATAGATTTACAGATAATATCATCTTATGAAGATGATTCAAGCATTTGCATAAAAGTTAAGAGATGACAATATGAACAGAATAAAATGTTAATTCAAGCAATCAATATAACCATGAGGAAAATCTCAAATTTTCAGCCTAAAAAATCAAAAGAATGATTTCAGATATTCATAACTATGATGCAAGAGATGAAGCTAGAAACATTCATGAAGTCAACAGTGTTATAGATCACATTAATGAATCAAGCCGAGGAATTAATGATGCAAAAACCAGCAATTACTGCATAAGAATAGATAAATGAATGCACCTGGTAATCATTATAACCACCAGAGATGGATACAACAACAACATGAGAGAGCAATGGATTGGAGACAAATCGTCCTGTATGAGTGATTTGGGCTTCATATCCTTTCCTCCATGCCTGATTAACATGCTCAAAATAGTGACCCAATGATGGCTGCAATGCCACAGGAGGTGATCTGGATAAAATTGGTGAGGTTTACAAAAGGAAAGTTCAATGCCACAGGAGGTGATCTGGATAAAATTGGTGAGGTTCACAAAAAGAAAGTTTAAGTATCAAATGACCAAGTAGATGTACCAAAGAAGTACTATAACTTACTGATGTGGTGTTGAAAGTGTTAGTATAGTTTCAACAGCTAATTTCTTCAAGTGAGGGTGGATGACAGCAGCTCTGGCAACAAAACCACCCATGGAGTGACCAACCAATATCACACTCTTTGGCAACTTACTGGATGCTGCAGCACCTTCCCTTTCTCGGGCATTGCGAGATTCTTTGTATTGATCTAAAATCTGCAAGTAAAACCAAACATTTACCAATCACAAATATCAAAGTGCAAAAAGAAATTCCATGCAGCAGCAGATCAAAAATTTTTCAAGGTTGAACAAGTTCAAGAGAAATAAATAAACATCTGATAAAGGATTATATGAAGTTACAATGAACATGAATAAAAGAAAGATCATGAACAGATGGAACTTAACAATTTTGTGTGATAAAGGAGTCATAATGTCATGTTTATAATCTTCACAAGCAAAAGGCTTAAATAAGAATATCGAGAATACTAGTTAATCCTTCTTCTAAGCAACTCCAGGAACAAGAAATGCACACTTCATGAGCACACAGAATGGCACCTCCATGATTGAAATCTCATGCCAAAATAAAAGGTAGGTTCAATCATAAAGCTATCTTCCATGTCATATGCATCAAATTTCTAGGTTCAAGCTATCCATATCGGTCAACATTGCAGACACTGATTAGAGCGATTCAGAACACAATAAAGAATTACCCTGTGGATAGCATATACAACATATTCTGTGTGCTCTTCAAGTATTCGACCATCCATTGCAGAATGTTCACCTTCAAGGTCGACAGCAAACCAGTCCAGCCTACTAGCATATTGATTGGGCAATTGAAAATCAGCAACATCCATATTTGCTCCTCCCTCCTCAGCAGTTAGAAAAGCCTCTAGGTAATATGACGGCTCAAGGGGGCCTCCTTGATATGCCCTATCAGACTCTGCTGCCAATGATCTTACCTATAGAAGAATCCAAGACAAGTTATTAACAAGTATATGTATGTGTTATGAACAATGATATTACTCCACAAATTCAAAAGCTCAATTGAAAAAGATGCTTGTTTCAACTAAACAGTTATGGCCTTAACAATATATTCCAAATCACCCCAAAAATTCTTCTCATTCGTAGGAGTGGAACTGTGTCTCATTTACAAATACGACATTTTCTGGCAATTCTAATAAATATTAAGTACTAATCCTATGTCTCCCGAATTTTATCCCCAAATAGAAAAGGACCAGATAAAAAATTAGATTAGATATTTTCTAAGTTGTCATTTCTACCATAAACCACAACGAGATCGGAAAATTGTATTCAGAAGGGGATCATGGAAAGGTCAGGTATATACGAGATTCAACTTAACAAATGCAGAAAGTCAACTCAAATTCCTTCATGCGTCACTTTTTTGTCATACAAGGAAAGCAAAGTTACTTTCTTTATCTTTCTCGGTATACAACTTGCATTGAACTAGTTCACTAGCTAAAGCTTGCACTGAATTCTCAATGACTAAGCAGTTAATTTCCAACTGCAAACAAATGAATTCAACAAAACACAGTAAAAAAAGGTCAAGGAAGACCTTGCCTGCTTGTAGCTACCGCCGTTTCCGGGAATAAAAAGCACCGGAACGCCGTTAAGTCCCTTCACATGCTCCTTAAAATTGATCTTCTTCCATCCTTCGTGGTACAAATACAACCCGTACTTGCCCAGTGACAACGTGGAGCCGCCGTCGCCGGTCGTAGAAATCGGAATGTACGTAGGGTACATGTAGGTCATAACGCAACCGTTGGAGATCGGTTTCAACAGTCCATACAAAGCAAGAAGGCCAATCCATAGAGTTAGTAGGATAAGAATCGCTACTCGAAATTTCGCTCTCAACCCTTGCATTGTCAGAATTAGGGCTTAGGAGCGAGGGATCTTAGCTTTAAGTAGCTTCTTTCAAGAAAATGATATGAGAATGAAAAGTAACGGCGAAGTGAAGCAATCAGGAATTTGATCCGATGCGAGTAGGAGTGAGAGTGAACCTGACCGGATATGCATTGACGAGTCGCCGGGAATGGCGACCGGATCGAAGTAAAGTGGAGCAGATATAGATCAGACGAATCAGCTGCGGTCAGGTATATTGAAAAGTTTCTGATCCTGGTCAAGAAATGGGAGTCGACAGCTACAAAAAACATCCGGGTCGGCTCTGATGGACCTTATGGGTCGGGTTAACAGCACATTTCCTTGGGTAATAGTCCCTTTTTTTTTCAATAAAGGTAATTCATAGGATGAAATAAATGTACAAATTGCCTTGAAAGCCATCAAGATAAAACCTGACCAGTCATGCTTAATCAAGACTATCTAATGTGTAAATCAACGAAGTATCAGATTAAAACAAGGGACAACTGATCAACTCATAAGACTGTTCATGAAGATTTTGTTGCTAAATTTATGTTTATCTTTGTAAAGCTACACATGCAAATAATAGCTGAATAGGAGCAAGAGAAGAATAGATGATCGTGAGATTTATCATGGGTTCTACACAGGGAGCACCAATTCAGAATCATCATAAACTTACCAATCATGTCCATTGTAGCCAACCTGAATTTAAAAGCTTGCCAAAGAGTGTATGCACGTCTGGAGTTATGGTTTTTGCACCATACCACATGGTACCAAGGAACTTGAAGTTGCTCTATTCTGTAAACCAACCTAACTGATTTTGCAGAGAAATGTGTGGATCGTTCTAAAGTCCACAACGTTTTGTCTGGATATCTCGTTACAGTGAAACTAGAGATTGAGTGGATTAGACTCAAAACGCAGTTGGTATTATTGAGTTGCTTTAGAATAGTCAACCCATAAGCTACGCTTGGTGTACCAGGAAATGTAGTCGCTGCCACAATACTAATGGTCTATTTGTTTGAAGGGTTTATAATGGAATGAGATGGAACGTAATACAGTTCTATCGTTTGATAGGAAGTTTATAATGGAATGGAATGGAATGGAAGAGGAGGATTTCGGAGGTTTTCGATTTATATTTTATTCCTCCGAAATAGTGTAAATCACGAATCCCTCGAATCGGAGGATTCTAAATAGAACTTAAACTAATAACGGTTTACTACCTAATATACCCTCGTCCCTTATCGAACAAGACAGACGTCGAGAGTCGATTGTGTTCTGTCGTCGACAGCATGGACGAGTATCTTCGAGAGTCGGTGGTCAGAGAGAAAGTCTAAGAGTTGTCACGGCTTGACATGTTAAGTCACAGCCGTGACTTGCATGCATGCAAGTCACAGGTGCAAGGTCACAGATGACTTGCTTCTCATGGGCGGTAGTAACTTCCAACAAGTCATAGTTTTTTAATTCAGAATTGTAACAAATCACGGTTCTTTAATATGTTTCGTTATATATGGGTATAATAGTCATCTATTATACATTACATTTTATTCCATCCATCTTTCAAACAACATTCTACTATGTTATATTATGAATCCTTCCATCCCTCCCAAACAACGTTTCACTATATTACCTCCATTCCATTATAAACCATTCCATTTCGTTTCGTTTCATTTCGTTCCGTTACATTAATTAACATCCAACTAAACACAGCCTAAGTGATGCCTTTTAGCTTTTGAATATTAATGAAGAATTAGATCCTACGATTGTTAGGAACATAACTCATAAAATGAAATTTTACTTTAGTCATTAATAAAAGTATAGTGTTATGTTTACCAATATTTGTAATTTTTGTTTTATACCAATTGATAAATTTATTTGAAAACAAAAATATTTTTAAGCCATTAGAAATAAAAACTATAGTTAATTATAATAGGTTCTTTTGATTTTACCATCTTTCGTTTATTTCATATTATTTAAAAAATGTCACATATCTCTTCAAATTTATAATAATTCTTACACAATTTTTTTATCATATTTCATTAGTTTATTATTTATTTATTCAAAGACATAATATATTAAATTCTTAAGTTGTGATATCATTTCAAGATTATAAATTTACATTAAATTACGATAAAATTGTGTGATAATTATTATAAAGAGGGTGCACGTGAAAATTTTTAAATTATAAAAATAGAAAATTATAGTAAACCTAATAAATTAAGATAATAAACCTGATAATTTAATTTATAAAATTATGGAAACAATTAAATCTTAATATTTTAGCACTTCTTATTTCGACATCAAGTAGTGATTAGCAAGTTAATAATTGATTTGAATTATTAAGATTAATTCTTTTCAATGCGTATATTTTCCATGCCAACTTCTAAGCTGGAATTGGTGCACCAATGCCCTTGATCAAGGAAACAAAGAAAATGGCAAATACGAGCATTCTAAATTGTTCCATTATTCTCTTCCAGAAATGAAAAATATGAGCAAATTGTTCCAAATTGCACATGTCAAGTTGTACATTATTTGTCGTTGGTGATGATGGATATCATTGTTATTGTTCCTCTAGTTGGTATAGGAAACTGCTATGACTGTGAACCTGTTCCAAAGATTTCTGCTAAGAATGATTTCCATAGTAGCTAAATAAAAGACCTCTGCCAAGGGCAACTGCATTTCCCACCATTTGCTAAATTCTGCAATACTGAAATTTCAGCCTTTAGGAATGGTGGAAGTCTCCAAATAGTATCAAAATAGCCTTTTATCTGATCAACATAAAGATTTATTCATATAAATCTCAAACATAAAAATCTTTATTGGAAAAACTAAATCAAAGCAAACAAGAACCATTAGGACTCCATCCAATCCAAATATGGAATTTATTAGCCTACAATCGTATTACAATAATGAAAACAACAATTGAAAGGAAAGAAGAACTCATACTAAGGTATCTCTTGATGAAAATTCTGATCCTATTATGATAATCCTTTCTATGTGTGTGTGTGTGTGCCTAAGTCAATTTATATATAAGTTTTTTTGACCATTCTTATATCTATATTTGAATCAAATATAAGTTATCACTTATATTTGATTAACATGAAGATTAACACATATAAATCTCAAACATAAAAACCTTTATCAAAAAAACTAAATCAAAGCATAAAAGAATCCATTAGGATTCCATCTAATCTAAATACAAAAGTTACAATCATCCTTAAAATTAAGAAAACAATAATCGAAAGGAAAGAACTCATGCTAAGGTATCTTTTGATGAAATCTCGATCCTCTAATAATAATCCTTTCAACTATTAATATATTTGTGCTTGAGTCATTTTACATACAAGTTCTTTTGGCGATGCCTATATGTAGATTTGAATCAAATATAAGTTACCAATTGTATATAATCAACATTAAGATTAACTCATCTAAATATCAAACATAAAAATCTTTATTGGAAAAACTAAATTAAAGCATATAAGAATCCATTAGTATTCCTTTCAATCCAATATAAAAGTTACTAGTCTATAATCATCCTTAAAATAATGAAAACAATAGTTGAAAGGAAAAAACTCTAGCTAAGATATCTCCTAATGAAAATCTCAATCCGATGATAATCGCCTCTTAAAAATGACTATCAATCTCTATTGAATATGTCTCTTGATTGTATTCTTAGACTCCTTTGGTGGGCAATAGCTAACTATAATGAAAACTAAAGAATGAAGCAAAAGAAAGTGAATAGTCTTTCTCAGGATTTTGTTATTTTTTAAATATTATGTACATCAAAATTAGGTCTAGGACACAGTTGTATCTCAAGTGGCATTTCTTTCTCCTTTTTAGCAGAGGAACACAAGCCCTGACAATTTTTATCCTAGGGAGTATATCTTTATGTAATTTTTTAGGAGATGGACAAGGTTTTAACACACACGGCTTAGATCGTATATTTTGTTGCAACTTTTTTCCAGAGATACACAAGCTTGGATATAGTCTCTGTTCAATCCACGCATTACTTGGGGTAAATACGAATGTGTGTCAAATTGTGTTAAGTCAAAACTAATGTTTCAAAAACCGAAGTAATTTGATTAGTTCAATAGTAAAAATTTTGAATTAACTAATTTTTCAGTTCAATTTATTTTAATAATTTTTATTGTTAAAAACCAATCAATTTATTAATTAATCGATCGATTTTTACAAATTAATTCATTTTTATAAACTAAAATAAATCAATTAATTTTTTATTTAATAATCACTTTTTTCAATTAAATTTCAAATTCTTTAATGAATAAGAAAAATCTCCTTCAATCATATTTCAAATACTTTAATTTTATTTAATACCTATCTTATTTTTAAAACATTAGGCATCACTATTATTTATTTTTCATATTTTGACTCATAAATTCTCCATTTTTTGTTTTTCAAACAACACTTCTACAGTTACTTAAAACAAGACATAAACAATTACTTAAAACAAGACATAAAACTAATTAAACTAAAACAGTTTGAATGATAAACATAAAAATACTAAAAACAGTTTGAATGTGCCTACTGGGCAACAAATATCTTAAGCCATTAAAATTGTTGAACCCATAACTGAAATCTTTCCAATGTGCTTCTGATGAGAGAAAATTTTCATTGATAAATTGTGTTCAGGAGCATAGTACACAAGAAAATAGAAATAATCGAGAAACGGCCAAATGCAGCACATTACTCGAATAAAAAGATAATCTCATCTCACCACATACGGGTCCTACTCTCGTGTATAAGCTTCATATCTTACAAAAAGATGCACAACAGGGCACGGTCTATATGACGGGAAGTGAGGAAGAGCCACTTCCCACATTCAACAAGAAACATGTAGGAAAAAAAGCCTCCTGTCCACACAACCCTGCGTAGCAGCGCGGCTCAATTCGTCTCTTCCCTATTGTGTTACAGGAAATAACCACTGAGATCTTCCGCTGTGACTCCTGACTTGAGTGTCTGCTCAGTAAGAAAACTCATGTCCTCGGAGTGAGATATACTTCTTAACCCAGATAGCAATATCTTCGGCACATGCCTGCGCCTGAGGTGTTTTCAATAGCATGTCAAGGGTTGCAAATTCATGAACGGCATCCTTGTACTCCAGAACAGGTGCATCAACATTCACCTTTCTCAACTCCTCAGAGTAAGCAATGGCTCGGTCTCTCATCCAGTCATGCTCTGCCACTACTGTCAGTGTTGGGGGCATAAGCTTCAGAGGAGGACCCCTATCTGGTAAAAGGGGATTAGCAGCCACATGGTCAAGGCTAAACTCTTCCTCTGGCAGGAAAAGTTTCCACGCAAGTAAACACATTGCCTTGTCATAGAAATAGGAGTTTGCCAACTTTATCTCAGAGTGTGTAGGAACACTACCGATGAAGAATGGGTACATCAAGACCTGTGCCACAACCTTAACAGGGTCCAGAAGCTTGCCTGCTTCCACAGCTTTACGAGCCACATAATCAGCAATATTTGCACCGCAACTCACTCCAAGTAGAACACATCTGTTTAAATTGGTCATCAGTCAAAGATTAGTAGACACATAACACTATCATTCTTAGGGTTAATTTGCTCTTAAGGGTAATGTTTATGTAATGCATTCCCTTTGCAGATAGATTTGCAGACTGAACAAACCAAAATAATAACTTCAGTAAGTTATCGACAATAGTACACACATTTTGAAGAGGAAAATGACAAATAATTTACCCCACAACGGAACAAGTTAGATGTAAAGCATAGATGAACTCATTCCTAGAAGAGAAGAAAGGCATAGATTGGTGAAAAATAATATGTATTGTCTATTAAATGTGTCTAAGAAGCACAGAGGAGAATACCAATGGCAAATTTGTCCTCTGTTCTTGGGAATGTTTCTTACGATGAAATATCACAATGAAACAAATTTATCATGAAATATAATGCCCATACTAAAGTGTAACGGTTCTCCCATTCTCAACTCTTCATTCCCAGTTAACAAAGCAAGAATCACTGCAAGCTCTATGTTATAAATTAGTTTACAATAATCAACTTGCAAAGCATGGAACTATCCCAAAACCACACATTATCAACATAATGACAATAATATCACCATCATGAACTCTGAAGTTGCAACTCAATGTCTGAGCCAATTTTTCCTTCAATTCAAATTAAAAGAAAAAAAATCTAAAATATAAGTTGACACAAAAGAAAACATTGACTTCATTGTTGAAGACCGAAGGCATAACAAGCAAGTTGCTACACAAAAATTAAATAATAGCACCTCCCCCATCAGCCGTATCTAGCATGTGCCAACAGCATAGAAATGTTTTGGTGTAAATCTACACGTGTCATTCACCCTTTGACCTAAATCTCTGTGAAGTTCATTTTTACCCTTAGCTCTCGACATAATTTTGAGATATTTCAATCACATCTTGGTGAAACAAAATCATAAACGTCATAAGAATCCAGTTGACACCACATAGAAACAGTTTCAACTTGGTTATCAGAAGATAGAAATCAGAACTAAACAGCAGCTTGTTGAGTTGATTTTGTTAACCATCTCTTAAACAGCATAATCACAATTTACCTACTTCCATTTGAATGCAGCCCCTAAACAAGCCTCAACTATAACTTACATAACAAACAAGAGAATGTCCCAACCCATTTCAGCTCAGTTGGTTAATTAGACAATAAAGTACTGCACAAACAATGCATATAACAACTCCAGTCCCAAATTCCGATGTTGCATAACTACAATATCGCACCATCTTTCAGTTCAAAATTAAACTATTTCTAAGTGAAAAGAAAGAAACCTGGAAGGATCTCCATGAGCAGCCAACCAAGGCTCAACCATAGAAGCTCCAAAAGTGTCCACAATATGCCTATGAAAATCACCCTTCTTAAACTCCGTCCCGCTCTTACCACTACTCCCCAGAGACTTGCTACACTCAGCCAAATTCGCCTGCTTTCCCAACCAATTCAAGACCTTCAACCCATCCTCAAACGCCGCCGGATACCGATTCTCCGGCGCCAACCTATACCCCACAGCCAGCACAATCACATCACACAATTTAGCAATCCTCCGGCAGAAGAAATCATTCGCCACCGAGTCATTGCTCCCGCTCACCCACCCTCCGCCGTGAAACTGTAACATCACCGGCAACCTCCTCGACTTATCCCTCGCGGGAGAATACCCTCTGTACACTTCATTCACGCCCTCCGATTTCAAATTCAATGTATCCATCTCATTGCTGGAACTGTAACTACTCCTTCTGGACTCTTCCTTCGTTGCGACGCCGCCTCGAACGGGAGGCCCCACGCTGTTCCGTCGAGGATGGTGGTAAACGGGGACAGCGGCGTCTAGCGAAAGATTAGTTTTTGATTTGGTTTTGGAGAGGACGGACTTGGAATCGGGTTCAGGCGGGTTGAGAGCGGATTCGGGGAGGAAGATCCGTACAGAGAGAGAGGTGAAGGGGTCGATGTGGATGTCCTTGGTGGCGACGCCGTCGGAGAAGGAAGGGTTGGCGGCGGTGACGGATTCCTCTGGCCTAGTCGTGACTCCGAAAGGATCCGAATCGAGTGGGGTTTGGATCCGATTTTGCAACCGGTGCTTCAAGAGGAACTTGAAGAACACACTGTATAACTTGACAGTCACGCTCGGCATTTCCCTCTCCGTTCCTCTCTCTCTCCCCCCCTCTCCCTCGCTTGTCTCTGTAGAAAAACTCCCAAATTTTGTTACTCCTCTTTCTTTCTTTATTTAATTGTGGGATTGGTGGTGGAGAGAGGGAATGGAGGGAAATTGTGGTTGGATTATGCTTAAACAGTCAATGGTTTTTGGTGTGTAGGAGGGTGAAATTTGAAGGGTTTGGAATTTTTTTAGAGAATCACATGGGATTTGATCAGATTGTAGGGTTTTGTCAGTAGCAAAGATTGAATCTTCAATGGAATGGAGGGGAAGAGGAATATATTACTAAAGATTGAAACTTTACTGGCGATAAAGAGCTAGGGAGAGAGAGACTTATGCTGACGATACGGGTTTATTTACATGCAATGCAAAGCTGCTTGTGGGGTTTTTGAGCTTGGAGCTTTCGTGTGATATAAGGCCTAGGCGGCTAGGCGTCTGGAGTCTGGAGACTGTGTGCATGGGTTACATGTGACCATGCCCTGTTGTTAGTAAAGACATGACATTTGATATTTATGAATGCTTAATTGCCCTTCCGTATTAAGGTGAGCTTTGACAAAATTAAGATGGTACGAAGCTGTGCTTGGTTTTCTTTTCTGAAACAAGAGGAGACTGCAAAAAGCCAAAAAGGATTGGTGAATACCTTCAAATGTTAGGTGACAGGCTGATGTCGGGCAGAAATATTTTAAGAAGATGGTTATCTGAAACAGGACATCATACCATATTTATTTTCTTTTTCTAGACAAAGCTATTTCTCCTTCACAATAACA
>JAOQMM010000008.1:7463629-7475376 GCA_027563515.1 Erythroxylum platyclados | reverse complement strand
GTAATTTTGTGAAGAAAATAGCTGGTAAAAAGAAAATCAGATTATTCATTTTTTGTCTATTCTATAAGCCTCCATAACCTTGGAGACGAAGTTTTTTAAAGGAAGAAGAATTGTTACGTATAAAAATATTATAGCTATTACACAACTGTAACTATATAAAAGTGTAATCGTTTCCCTCATGAGGGTGAATATGAATTAGCTACTGTATGTATGTCTCTCTCTCTCTAAAGTTCTCTGTTCTTCTTTCTCTTCTTTCTGGACTCTTCTCTCTCTCCTTCTCTCTTCTCTTCTTCTCTCTTCTGTTCTTCACTTTTATTATCAACACTGCTCCTTCTCCTGGCACCACTCCTAGAGTGTCATTTCTGTATTTTGGCATTCTCCATGTTTACTCATCATTCTCCATTTTTGAATTTGGGTGTGCGCAAGTTTCTTTCTTTGTCGTGTAGAAACTATAATGTGGAACATGTAAGCTATTCTTGTTGTACAGTTTTGCCCGAATCCTCCTCCTTCACCTGCCCTTCTTAAGAGCTGCAAAATGTTGTTAGAATAAGATTGTAAAGTGAAGGTGCTATGGTTTCTCTTTAGCTACAAATATATAGTTCAACCAATTCTTACACAAATCTGGCAAAAGATGTTTTGCATATTTACAGATACTTGTTTCACCGCTCTGAAATGCTACCACCGATTGAGTTTACAGTGTCACCTTATATTATTTAAGATTTAAAACCTCGGCCTCTGTCTGTCTCCCATACAAGCACGCACAAAATAGAAAACTTTACATGGTAGTAAAGAGCTCCCACTTCGTATTGTTTAGTCTAATTATTTGTACCAGCATCGGCCTGCATACCTTACTACTATTGCCCTATGCAGTGTTTACCTTATAAACTGCTTTGATACTTTACATGGTAGTAAATTTGAAGACTTCTCCTCTGTATGGACTTCTCGCATAATAGCATGGATTTTTTAGTAGAGATACGACCATATTACTCCATGGACTTCATGCATTGTAAAGAACTATTCCATGACGTTCACTGGCAGTTCTACATGCATTGTGGTAGTTCTATTTTAACTTGGAACCAAAGGCATTTCAAATTCAATACCTGGGTTATATAGCATCTTGCTTTCCAAATTCCTTTTTGGATAGTTACTTAATGATATGACTAGCCCTTGCAAATTATTTTACTAGAGTCCTGAGAATTGTCCTGCCATGGGAAGTTAGTAGATGGCATCCTAAACAATAATCAAGTGATAGATAGAACTCCATATTAGTCCCTGGAATTCTCTATAAGTTCATTTTGTTGGCAAGGAATGGTAATAGTAGAGAATTATCTTGTTATGAAGCTTCCTAATTGTATCAACGGAATCCATCCTTAGGATGTGTTATTTGAATTAGTATGGAAATTCAATGACTTATTATTTTTTAGATTGAAATGTGTATCCATGAAATCAAATTGGTCAATGCATTGTAATGGAGTGTTCTCCATTACTACTTACTACTTTGAAACGTCATTAACAATTTATCTAGTTTAATTCCTTAACATTAGTGAATATACCAAGTTTTTCTGTTAAAAATTTATCCTCTTCATCGTCTATTTATAAAGAGACCATGTTCCTCACTTAGGCTTCATTTTGTTCAACTCCGGTTTTAGTTTCAGGTTCGGTCTCATCTTTAAAAAGCAGTTTGATACTTTCACTTTCAAAATTTATGAAAGAAAAAAAGGTTAGGACTTCATACAATATGATATAATTAGATAGATATTTGAAGGAAGATTGTGTGGCCAAAGTTGAAGGTATATAGTTCGATGTATTATTACGGTAGAAGAGTTATAGAAATAATTTTCCAATCATGTAAGTAATTGCACGAGACTTATTAGTAATTTCATCATCCATCGTTGCTTCGGAATCTGCTTGAAGCATTAGTTGTCCTCATCGTACTCAACTTTATCCTCGTACTATGGAATCCCTTATGTGTACCTGAAATTGGTTAGATGATGAAGATATTGAGGATAAATTCTTTTCTTTTTGATATATCAATTTTGTATATTTTTATATTATCTTATCTAATATTTTTGTAAAATTTTTATATTAATACAGCCACAGGTATTAATGCCGAGGTGACTACTCATACTCATCGATTAAGTGGACATTATTTTGATAAAATATTTAAAGATATATTTAATTATTTATTAATTATTACCATGTCTTTAATATTCCTTTAATTTTAATATTACATTATTAAATATAATTGTTGTACATAAAGATGAAGTGATGCAAACTATTGACGATCTTAACTACAATAATTAATTATTCTCTCAGTCTATCTAGTATCTACCTTTCCGGTCTCCATCATGATTTTATCTTGATTTTTTGTAAATTGCATCATTTTTGTAAAATGATTTGGATAATCATTTTTGTACAATTAAGATTACTATAATTAATGAATATGGTTTTATCTTATTCATTTTATCGCTATATATAAGTTTTTATATATTCATTCATTATAAAATCTCAAATTTTTTTATTTTATTAATCAATTAAAATTTGTAACTATAATTAGTTGAATTGATCACTTCAATTATAATCTTTTTCTTCCATTTTCTATAATCATATCCTCCTTCATTAATGAATTTGGTTTCATTTTATTCATTTTATCACTATATGTAAGTTTTTATATATTCATTCATTATAAAATATCAAAATTTCTTAATCAATTGAAATTCGGAACTATAATTAATTGAATTGATCGCTTCAAATATAATTTTTCTCTTTTATTTCCTATAATCATATCCTCTTTTATTAATGAATTTGGTTTCATATTATTCATTTTATCAATATATTTTTATATATTTATACATTATAAAATCTCAAATATTTTTAATTATTGAAATTTGTAACTGTAATTAATTAAATTAATCACTTCAATTATAATCTTTTTCTTTCATTTCTTATAATCATATCCTCCTTCATTAATAATTTTGGTTTAATCTTGCTCATTTTATCACTCTATGTAAGTTTTTATGTATTCTTTTATTATTAAATCTCACATTTTTTAATTAATTGAAATTCGTAACTATAATTATTTGAATCGATTACTTCAATAATAATTTTTTTTATCAATTCCTATAATCATATCTCCTTCATTAACGAATTTGGTTTTATTTTATTCATTTGATCACAATATGTAAGCTTTTATATATTCATTCATTACAAAATCTCAAATTTTTTATTTTATTAATCAATTAAAATTTGTAACTTCAATTAATTGAATTAATCACTTTATTTTAATTTTTTTCTTTTGTTGCCTATGATTTTATCATCAATTATTAATTAATTTAATTTTAAAATTAAAAATACAAATTTTAAAAAATCGAGCATGACTGAACTTTGGCCCGAGCCTTGGGCCCGCTAGGCCTTGGGTCATATTTCCACTTGGTCTGAGTAAGCCCAAAGCCTGATCTAGTCCAAGCCCTGGCCCCAACTAATTTAGTCCAACTGGGCCTTAGGCCATTTTCCACCTACCGAGTCCGGCCCACCCTACTACCATCCCTACTCATTTCCCTCGTTCCTACAACCAATGATCCTGTGGTACAAGACAAAGATATACTCAACGAAATTGATGAGCTACTGCCATTGATAAACACCACAACTTAGCCAGTCGGTGATGTAACTTGAGAGGTACAGGAACCCTCCAGATCAAATGCTAAAAGGCAGTGTAAATCGAGGACTTGAAATAAAATTAACAGTCTCGTCAGGACACGAGGAGGGTTTTGAACCAGTAACAAGAAGAAGGCTTGAGGACGTTCTTTCGTCCTAATAAAGGAGAGAAATCATAGACACGAGCAAATTCATCTCAAATAGCTTACTGGAGAAAACTCAAGCAGTTGCTTACTAAGCAGCTGAATAGACCCACCAAATCGCAAGCCCTGGTTATTATCAATAATGCCCAATATCTGGTGGATCGGCTGTTTTACTACTGGTTAACTCCCACCCTCACGTTCCCAGAAAGCAAACATTATCAGTGATACAAGAAGTTTTCATACAAATCTGGTATGAAGATAATCTCCCAGGGAACTAAAGAAAGATCTATTGGTCATTAACAATGGCGAGCATGAGCCAGTCAAGGACTATATGGCATAATAACCTGCGCCTTAATAAAATTAGAAGATCTAATATTTATTGCAAGTGCTTAATTTTGTCACATATCATGTTTCTTATTCGCAGGACAAAGAGCAAAGTCAAGTTACTGTTGCGTCCATAAAAATTCCAAACTTGAAATACTAATGTAACTGAAGCCTTGAACAAAATATTCACTAACTTAAAATCAATATACAAAGCAAAAGAACACATTTGCAAGTATTTCTAATCACCCTTACGAGAACCCCCAATTTGACTATTAAAAAAGAGGGGAGACAGGCTCAGCAGTGTGAAGTCTCAGTCCAACCAATCTGCTACATGTAGTCCACAAGCATAACAAAAGTGAGGAATTACTGTGTTCAACCATAACACCTCGATCCAACGCGTGGTAATACATGGCAAACCAACCATCGTAAAGGAAAAACTACCAAGCAATCAGACACTACCCCAATGTTCCATGTCTTAGCACATCTCAACTCACGGTTTGCCAACAGGCAACAGTTGCCTCCTGTTTCCATGCTATAATAATCAAGGCAGTCTCCCAACTCTCTAGCCAGATGATGCACGCATTGTGGTTTTAGGTGAGACGAGTACCGGTTCGTTACTTGTAGCTTTCATTGCAGCAATCTCTTCTAAGCGTTTCCATGTGGCTTCACGTTTTGACTTAATCTCATTTTCCCGAGTTTCGTCTTCTTGGTATTTAAGTAAACACTCTTCAAAGAGTTCTGGGTCAACATCAGAGAAGATCTTCCGAACATTTACAGTCAAACTCTGTACTACCTGATTCCAGTGTTGTCTTGAATTTCTCTCCAAGGCAGGGAAGATGATTGGTAGGATAACTTTACGGTTCTGCTTAATTAGGTTCTCAATGTGATCATTGTTCCATAAGAATAAGGCCCTCTCTGCCACCTGTAGAAGTCAAAGTTAGGTAACTTATATGCATATCATGAGCGGGGATCAAGGGAGCTAAAAGTTAAACAGTCACACTAAATTATGATCGCTCAAAGAAGAATTGCAGTCCATCTTATCACCAACATGAACGTAATCTTATACAAAGAATCAACATCTTCTAATGTTTAGCCACCAGAAAACCTTTATTAGTAAAGAAAACATAATAACCTTACATTTATACCTATCACTAGATAATAACCTTGGAATTTGCTTATACATCTCCTAAACTCTTTGTTTGGAAGAGACTTGAGTGATATCCATACAAGATGCTGATATCACATGTGAATGTCCAAAGAACCTGAAAGCAACTAGGAACTTTGACCATAATTCCATAAAAGCATATAAGGAGAAGGACTAAAGGGGCAACTGATTCTAGCTGACAATAATTGAAAAGAAACTAAAATCCAGTCAAGAATGCCATAAATTATTTCTCATTCGGGAGAAAATATTCCTTTCTGTCATTGGTAAATTATGCCGCAAAAGGGAAAAGAACAGACAACAGCTGAGAAAACAATGACCAAGCCAGGCATCTTGGTGGTCTTGCAAGGGAAAGATTATAGGCTTAAAACACGGAGAATGAAATAAAATACTTTGGAAGATGTAAAATGCCTTACCGATTGAGGGAAGAAAATAAAACAGACGAATTAAGGGACCTACTGGGCCTTATGAAACAACAATTTTACTAACCTGAAAATGTGAACTGCTCAAGCAACGGCCAATTTGGCGGAACAAGGGCACCATGCAACGCTGGAATTCTGGGAGCTGTGTTGCTTCTAAAACTTCCTCCAACTCACCTAAGAACATGACCTCTTTTGAACTGTTTGTAATTGGCCAATATTTCAGCATCCCTCGTATTACAGTGTCCGCTAATTTGCAGTCTTTCTCCACAAATTGTGTGATGCAGTAAGATAATTGTTGGTGGTACATAGGTAAGCATTTTGGTTTGTGAAGGGGAATGAGTGCTCGAACAAGAAAGAGCTTGTGCTCTTCTTTTAGTGGCAAAGCAAACCCATTGATTATGCTTCCCAGAATCTCTAACAGTTCTGCAATTCCATTATGCTTCTCAGTCTCAAATATAAAACGATAGAAGATATTGTTTATTGCTTTCCTAATAAAAGGCCGATGTACCATGAATTTCCCATAGATACGATGCAGAACTGTTTTCAAATATTCCCTCTCCCTAGGGTCTTCAGAATCAAAAAGATCCAACAGCCTGAGAACAAAAGAGTGATCAATGTATCTCTTAGCCAACTTGGCATCAGTTTCCGGAGACTGCACAAACCTTAAAAGAAATTCATACACAACTTGCAAATGAGGCCATGCAGGGTCCATTGACGGCTCTTCCTCTTCCAAATCATATGCCTCCAAAATTTTGTTCTCACGTGGTGGTGAAGTGAGTGTCCGAAACAAATTTACAGACACCATCTTAACAATTTCTTGCATCACAGTTTCTGGAAACTTCCCATTGACTGAAGCAACATAATCCACAAGCTCCAACAATGTTTGGCGCTTGACCTCCTTCTCTTTGAGATTCTTTGTTGCATCATTAAAGTCAAATATGACACAGCATAAGTTCACCTTTTTAATGAACAAGTTCTGCCTCTCAGAATTAGGAACATCTCTAAAGCTCGGCAAGGCCTCATACTGAGTAGCAGACTGGTTCCCATTAAGCTTTGAATTCACAGTTTGAGCAAGCTTATTGCCATAATATGATCCTACATTTGGCATATAGTTGCCACCTGGTAGAGATGGACTCCCCAGGTTTCCATATTGGTTATTCGATAAATCATTATTTCTCGAGCTGGTAGAAGCATTCGACGTGGATGTAGAAATTCCCCCTCCCTCACGATTTTCAGCTGACTTAGACTGCTTCTTCGGGAGTCTATTAAGTATCTGTTTGATCATAACTTATATGCCAATAGAGTGTCTGTTTCTCTGCCACAAACAGTTTCAACACATATAGGCAATCCTTTAAAGCATAAACAACTATAATAACAGAGAACAAGCACACTTCAGTCATGCAAGAGCAAGATGCGAAAAATAATTACTCAAGCAAAACAAACGTAATTCACCACATCATGGAAAAAAAATTCCAGCTTGAGGGATCCATTTATACATTAAAAATAGTTTTAACCTCCTTAAGAAAATGAAAAGCAGTGAACTTAAGCATCTTGTCAAGCCCGAACCTTCCTTATGAATTTGTAAATCAGTTTATTCAAACAAAACCCATTTCAAATTCTTCCATATGTAATTCCACTTCCGCAATAAACCTGCCAAGGGTGGAAAAAGAAACGGTCTTTTGGCTTGTAATAAGAAACCCAGTCGCATTCGACACTGAAGAAACTATAACTGCCACTATTTCCCAGAGTTAACGACGGAGTAATCAACTCGAGAGCCTTTGACCTCTCTCTAGAATTACTTAAAAACTGAAAGGAGTAAACGGATATTACCAGTATCTCTCCCTCTATATCTATTTCAACGTCTCCGAGATTGACAAACAATTCGAGTGGATCAAAAGCTAAGATCTGGGTACGATCCGAACAAACAAAAGAACATCTTCCAACCTACGCTCAGGAAAACCAAACAACAAATGACCCATTAACCCAATATTAAGAATTCATACAGGCACATACAGATTCACCAGAAAAAAAGCAAAAATGCAGATAGAAACAGGAGCAAAGACAAAGTAACCGCAGAAAAAGAAAAAGGAGTGTCAATTCATACCTAGGAGAGAGAAAGTTCAATTCTTGATTTATTCTTGATTTCTCTCCCTTTGTGTGAGAGAGAGAGAGGGAGAAGGGGGTAAGGGTGAGTGGAACAAGAAGGGAATGAAAGGAAAAGATTCAAGGAAACATCAGTTATGGTTATTGTTAATGTTAATGTTGTTGATGTCGAAGTTATTGTAGTTGCTGCTTCTTTGTTTTTGTTGGCTAAAACTTACTGATTCTTGTTCATTTGCTTTATGCTTTCCTTTTCTTTTTTTTTTATTTTTCAAAAAGTTTTTTTTTCTCTTTCCTTTCTTTTTTTTTTTTCCAGTGACTTCTATTTCAGATTTCAACTTTTAAACTCGTTTGCTCTCCCTAAATTTTATTTCAAAGTTTCAATAATCAACTCAAGAATCTTAAATAAGAAACAACTTTCCGTATTAAGTAAGAATAAGAATATTTATTATTGGATTTTTTTAAATTTTATATTTTAACAAGACTTTCGACATTATTATTATTATTATTATTTCTCTATAATCTTAAATTAATTTGATATTTTTGACCAAAGTATCTTGGAGAAGCAATGCCAATTTTTAGCATCTAGGTCTTCTGTTTCATAATTTCTATTCTTCCAATTTCAAAGACGTTGGAATAGAGAGAGCAGGATAAAAAGGTAGAGAGGATCTATTCCCAACTCTTAGTTTCTTGTAAAAAATCCCTTCCTTGTCTCTGGAATTGGGAATAAAACGAGGTAAAAAAAGGGAAATTAAATAAAAAGATCAATTTACAGTTGCGCGGGCCAATGATCTTCGTCTGGGCATTTGTCAGACTCAAAGCAAAGGACCATGTTCCTCTTGGTCGTGAGTATGTCGTTCGGTTGGATCTGGCTTGAAGTTAAATGGACCACTTAAATTAATGGAGATTTGGATTAAATTTGAATTTTTATCAAATTTTCAGATTTTAAGTTTAGTCTAATTCAAATTTTAAATACATTAAAATATTTAATTAAATTTAAATTTTAATAAAATTCAAAATTTTAATTAAATTCAAACTCAAAGGTAAATTTTTAAATTAACCCACCTAACCCAATACCAAGCCTACTTTACTCTAGAATGTAGAATCAAGTCAACAAACATATTATTACTCAGAATATTTGTGAGATTATTATTACCACCGCAATAACTTAAGAAAAAAAAAATAATAATTCAGTAAAAATTTTACTAATATTTAAAGTCTAAAAACGTTTAATAATACTCAACTTTACCTTAATTAATTAAGAGGTTGTTCTTAAATAGTAACTTGATTGAGGTGTAACAATAGTTTATTTAATTTGCATCTAATTATTCACGTACATATTTTAAATTTTATTTCAAGTGTTTAAGTTTGGGTATTAAAATTTTTGAGTCTTTGTTTAGTACGGTAAAGTAAATCCTATTTATTTTTTATATAGGTAAAGTACAAGTAACATTATATCTATATGCAAATATTATTTATATAATTTTCTCATATATCTTACACTTGCATTTGGGTTATAATACGCTCAAAATAAAGAAAAAGCTTTAGAAAAAATCTAGAAAGCTCTAATTATAAAAAAATTATAACAACAAATTAACAAATTACAATCAATGAACTTTTTTAAAAAAATTTATACAAATTATCAAAATTTTTTATACAACACAGGACTTACACAGGACTATATAGGTATCGTGTTTAAAAGATATATTATGTTTTATTTTGAATCTTAGACATAGGGTACAACACGGGACTATGTATACTTACCTTGATTTCATACTTTCAACACGAGTTAGACCACTTACTATGTAGGGGGTTATTCTATAAATTTTTGTTTCTTTCTTATAAGTAACGCCTACGTAGTGTTGTATAGGTATCATATAAAAAAGTGTCATATTTTATTTCTTCTAGCGTGTCAATATGGTGGTGTATTTGGGCCTGTATTGACCTAAAAACCTGTAAAAATCAAGAATACACTAATTTTAAACACTTAATATTGACCTAAAGAACTAATAACCTAAACAACTAAAAACACTGAAGTCTAAAACATAAAATGGGTAAAAAGTATCGGGTTGCCTCCCATTAATTGATTGTTTTAGGTCATAAGCTTGACCCTACTAGTAACAATTGTTCAACCTAGATTTATCTTCAGTAATTCCCCTTTACTCATGTTTCTAAAAAAAAGGATTTATTAGCCTATAAATAGATCACATATTGAAGTATAGTAAGGATATATGGTATCAAATTAATATAACTGATTAAATATGCTAATGCCCTTTTTAGTAGTAAACTGTCAATATAGCAAGGAATCATAGAACTCCTTGGCTCTTTTATTAATCGTGTCAGTTTGCTTTGTGAGAAGTAGGAGGCCTTTGTGTTTAAGATGGTTGCTGATAATTCCTTGACAGCTTTCTTCTCTGACTCCTCTTCTTCATCTTCCACCTTCTCTTCTTCTTCTATCTCTTTTTGAATAATAGCTTTCTCCTTCTCTTTAAATTTTGTCTCCTCTTCACTCTTTAAGGCTGTTTCATTCACTTCCTCTCTTAAATTCAACTTAGCATATCTAGATAAAACATCTTACTACTCTTTGAATACAAGTTCGACAAGTTGTTCATTTGAAAGTGATGTGTTATATAAAGAGGCCACTGGCATTTTAGTTTCTTTTTTTTTTTTAAGTAGATTTTAGTTTCTTATATGCTTGCAAAAGTTATAATAATGACTTCAATAAGGAGCTCCTTGGGGTTTTAATCCTACTCTTACTATTATTGGTGTAGAAATTTGAGTGAAGCTTAATAGTTTTATACAAATTGTAAATAATTGCTCCATTATGGATTATGAGTATTGCTATAAAGGATGCTTTAAATGCAGTTTTCTATGCAAATCAACTGCTTTTACGTATAGTCCAATGCCTAACATTTATGATTGGGTTGGCCAACACTATAAATGTCATTATCGATATTGATTGAACTTCCAAATACATATTACCTTGCCTTACATTCCAAGCTTCTAATATTGTCATAAGTGATGACATATTATAATCTTTTGGAGAATAGAATTCTTTCCAACCTTTTATTATGTTTGGTAGTTCTAACAATGGGTACCTATATTATGAAAGTATGCCACAAACACATGATCAGCAATGAGAGTTCTAAAAATAAATAAACAGATAAAATAGAAGAAAGGATTAATTACCAAAAGAAGCCCAAACTTTTCTTAAATTTTCAATTATAGCCCAAACTTTAAAAAGTAGCAATAAAATGCACAAACTTTTAATTTTTTTCAATTCCAGCCCAATATTAGCCTCACCATTATCTATGCTGACGTGGCATTACCACGTGTCAATGACCCCCACTAATTAGACACGTAAGATTCATTAAGAGGAGGATCTCAGCTTAGTGAAATGATGTCGTTATCCTCACACCCTAAATCCCTAATTTCGTCTTCTCTCTTAGTTGCTACCTTTCATTGGGTTCGTGCTTATGATTGCTGTTGGTTTCTTTTGGGGGAGTAGATGGAGGTTTGCCAATAAAAAAGAGATGAAATTATGCCATGCAATCTCACTTTCGTCTGAAGATTTGGATGTCTTCTACATCCCAAGCTTACCTCAACGGTTCGAGTATGAAGAGCTTGAAGTGGCTACTGATAATTTTAAGAATCAAATTGGATTAGGAGGATTTGATGTTGTATACAAGGTACTCTATCTGATAAAACTATTGTGATAGTCAATAAAATAACCAATTTAGGAATCCAAGAGAACAAGGACTTCTGCACTGAAATTTTAGTTATTGGGAATATTCGCCATATTAATTTGGTGAACTTGAGAGGATATTGTGCCTAAGGAAAAAAAACGCCTTTTGGTTTATGAGTATATGAATCGTCGCTCATTGGATATGAAGCCCTTTGGCAGTGGACCTGTCTTGGAATGGCAAGAGAGGATTGAAACAA
>JAOQMM010000008.1:7450023-7462613 GCA_027563515.1 Erythroxylum platyclados | reverse complement strand
TGTAATGCAAATTCTTTTGACAAATTTGTGTAATTTTTTTCATGCAATGATTATATGAAGGGGACAAAATAATTATAACTCTGAGATCACAGTTTCCCTTCCTTACAACCGCAGTATCCACAAAATTGTGTGTGCTGCCATTGTCAGTGAGTATGTGAATCCTTCTCTTTTGATATATCCCCATTACACGCATCTGCTTAAATTCTGTTTCTCCGAAGGATCCTAACATTGCCTGCATAGATACTACCGAGCCATCCTCCTCACCCAAAACCTCCTCCATTTCTTCCTCCTCTTGGTCTGGAGTTGTTTTCCCACTGTCATCTTCTTCAGATACAACGTAAAATTGCAACTACCGTTTCTTACATTTATGCACCAGAGTATACTTCTCATCACACCAAAAACAAAGCCCCTTTGCCTCTTTTCATCGAAGTCTCTACTACTTATGGACTTGGAAGGTCTAAAAGGTCTCGCTGTCATGGATCGTAATGTAGATGGAGGCGTGGGCAACAATCCTTCAGTACTCGGATTACGAACTAAGGTTGCTGATCGTGGTGATTCTAGAGTCGAGTTTACGTTACCCCCGCCATTGATACTTCTTGTGGCATTAGGTCGACTCAACAAGGTTTTCCTGTTGATAGTAAAATTGCCTCTTGCTTCCGCGCCAACGTATAAGCATGGTGTAGTGATTGAGGCTCATGTAATTTCACCATAACACCGATCTCCGGTTTCAAACCTTTAACAAAAAATCCCACCAAGTACTCTTCTGACAACGAGAGTCTATTAGAATGGTGATCATATTGAGCGCAATAGTTTAATACCGATCCATGTTGCTTCAACTCCTTAAAATCACCTACAGGGTCATCAAATAATTCCGCATCGAATCTTTGCTTCAGTGCCTTTGTGAATTCCTCCCACCCCACTACTTCCATTTTATTGCGGTTTCTGATAAACAAACGGTACCACTCCTGCGCTTGCTTATCTAAATGAAGTATAGCTATGCTGACCTTCATCCTTTCCGGAGTTTGGTCCAGTACAAAAAATTGTTCGCACCGATACACCGATGATCTCACATTCCCTCCATCGAATGAAGGAAAATCAATTCTACTCAACCTCGTCGGAATAATTTCATTTCCATCGTGTGTTATTCGATTGTTCTGAGAGTTGTATTCTGCCGAGCTGACCGTCTCCCCTTGTTTCGAAGACCCAGGTAGAAGAAAGGTTTTCAATTCTAACATGTCTCTTTCTATTTTGCTGTTTGATTTTGAAGCTCCGAAAACAACCTCTCATTCCTTTCTTGAGACTCCAACAGCATCCGTTCATTTAGACTCTGTGATTCCAAAAACAATTTCTCACTCCGGTTGTGAGCTTCCATCAAACTCTTCATTTGTTCTTCCATTCGTCGTAGTTCTACCCCTCTCGTTCCTTCCGCCATCGTAGTCCCAGATTTCGTCTGCTCTAATACCAAATTGTTGAAGAGTTTCCGATTCTGTAATGTTCTCACCGTTGTAACCACGCGTTCGTAACAAGAAGAAAGAGAGTTTAGAGGGAGAGAGGGAATACAGAGAATCCACAAAAGAGAGAAAAACAAATCATTTCATTCATAACCATCTATCCGTATAGTCGTTAGGACAACTTAAAAGCAAAAGAGAATATTTGAGAGAATTGATACGAACAACTCATCTCTAAACTTATTGAAACGCTGCGTACAATCGTCAACTTAAAATTTTGAACGCCTTCCGTCCTCTCCTCCATTACTGTCGTCTTCTTCCTCATGCTCCGCAACAGCCTGTGTAGAGTGTGGTATATATTCTTCATCCAATGAGTAATACATGGATATAAGTTGTGCTAGAGAAACAAAAGAGACTACCTTTGAACACGACCCTTAACATGATAACATGTAGGTGTCTTGCTCATGGGTTCTTCCACAGATTCTTTCAAAATTGCTCCAATTTAGTCTGATTCTTCTCTAATTTTGCTCATTTCCCTTATATAGCTAGAAATAAGACTTGAAATGATAATACTTCTCAAATTAAGTATTTAATCCTTTAAAAATCCCCTAAAAATACAAGTAATATGTCGTGAAAATAGCAATAAAACTAATGTATGTCTAACATACATCAAATATCTAGAAATTTAAACTAAATAAGAAATTTAAATTCGAAGGGTTCATCTATTTACCCGTAGAAGGAATAGAAAGTTACAGGATTACCATAATTAGCAAAACTTGATAGGGAGATTATTGTGTTCTCCGCTAGCAAAAGTCCATTTCTTTTCCCCTTTGAAATGAAAAATATACCGTTTTCAGTTCATTTCCGTTTGATTAATCTTAAAAAAACATTAAGCAGACAGGACGGTGCTGCTGCCTTTCACTAGAAACAAAGAGATTAGTCAGGACAAGTATAGCATATAAAGTTATGCAAAGGATCTCTTCAATGGCATTTGGAGACTTTTTACAACTCGAACGGATTCACGGAGTTTTCTTCATTTGGAGGTATCCCAATTGACAAGTGCAGGAATGATGGTCTCTTGACAATTGTTTCTGCTTCTAAAGATTTGTACATTTTACCTTTAGACTATGCATGATACAACTTTGTAATTTCTCTCCTGTTTCTATTATAACCTGCCGCCTTTTTAGAGCATGGAGTTGTAGGTTCCTAGAACTTCTTAGAATGCTTAGTCAACATAAACCTGAGTCACATAGATTCCTTTTTCTATGGCTAACGCAAGAATTCACTATTAGAGAATGAAATTGGTCATTTTTTGTAGATTGAATAACCGGCATAGTCTAAGGCAAAAATCGAGGTAAAACAAAAACCTTCTATATAATTTATACTTTTTGAACTAATATAAAAAAGCATCTTAGAAAGTTAAAAAAAATTGGTCAAATATTTATCTAAATTATTTTACTGATATATAATTAAAATTAATGATGTTTATATGAGAGCAAGCCTTGGAACAACCGGTAAGGTTATTTTTTTGTAACCAAAAGGTTGTAGGTGTGAATTACAGAAACATCTTCTTTATAAAATGCGAAAAAAAAGATGCGTACAATTAATGTCCTTCTTCCGACCTTCACAAAGTGAGAAACCTTGCGCATTAAGAAGGTTGTTGTTATTATAGCGATGTTTACATAAATATACATAACAATCAATTATATTACATTTCAATTGCATAACAATTTGTGTGAAAAATGTTTAATAAGAACTTATTAAAAGTTTTTATTAATTTTCGTATACTACAAAATCTTTCTGTATTAATTCAAAACAACAATAATAATTTTGGAATAATAAACTAAAAAAATTATAATTATCCAGTAAGAACCACTTCACGGTTTTGACATTTTTAATTAATACTAGCATTGGTGTTGCTTTAAATTTGTTTACAGTATATAATTGTAAGTTTGATAATAATTGTAATTTGAAATATTAGTTTAAAGTATTACAGTTTTCTTATTATTAGATTATGTATCTATTCGATTGACTTGATAGCTTCTATATAATTCTATTAACAAAATAGTCCAATCTATTACTTACGATGTTTAGGCTTTTATCACCTGACTTTTGTACCTTAAAATTGTTTTGTAATGACTAAAATTCAGATTTACCAACAACTTCATTATACAACTCAGAGCATCAACCTAATGTGTGGTATCTAAGAAACTTTGGGATTAACAGCGTAGGCCTAATAATATGATTCCCAACCTTACCTTTTGGGTTGGGATCAATACGCAAGTCAATTCCCAGCACATAATGGGCTTTATGAACATTCAACACTGGTACCGACAAGCAAAAAGCTATACTATGTCAAAGAATGACGAGATCAGAATACCGCAATTAAGCAAAATTTATCAGAAGCCGCTGCTGCTTGATCAATAGATGTTGGTAGTTTCCATCACATAATAGAGCTTAAAGTTATCACAGAAAGGTTTAAGAAAATGACAAAAGTAGGCAGTTCTGTGTCAATCCTACACAGCTTACTTTTATAAAGAAATATGTGCTATACAACAGTATCAAAAGAATACAACCAGGAGCTCAGAATCACAGTTTTGTTCCAAATCCAAATTGATTGTTACACGCTCCTGTCACATACATTAAAGAATCAGCCATCTAGCAATTAATCTTCAATTACCTGGAGTTGTACACTGGCGCAACAACATGCCGCTTGCGATTGCCATCATTGGCAGTTGCTTTGATGAAACCATTCACGTTGGCAGATAGCCTTTGTGATGCAAACTGACATATCAGATGTTCTAGCGCCGTGGATTCTAACCAACTTTAAGCTCACGATACTGCCAAGCAGTCTATCTATCATTTCCACTAAACAAACATTGATACCAAAAGCGATGCCAGAAAGGTGAAGAACGAGGAGTGCATAGAAGTTAGCTGTCACAAGGAATATCCCAACAACTAACATGAATCGTCAAATTGTTCCCTCCCCTTCCTAACAAGCAACACGACTACAAAATTTCAGTTTCAATGTTCCATCAGAGCAGTCTCTGTTTCTGACAGTGGAGCTGCAAAATAACAAAGAGAGGTTTAGATCAGTGACATTTTTCAGCCTTAGTTGTTAAATATAGCAGGTTAAGAAAGAGCATACATAAAGAAGCAAGAGCAAAAGGCATTTCTTAAGCTACAACCTCTAGTTCGTTCTGAAATGGTAAAGATGAGCAAAATTAATTTGGGATGCTGCCAGGGTCAATACTGCAGGTTTTAAGACACAACATTTAAACCTGCCTAGAGAGTGAAGGCATATGCTGAAAAGCACATTACTTGCAATATAGGGAAAGTTACTTAACATTGTTAATCTATGACTGAACAAGATCTATAAACTAGGCTGTAAGCTTGTTAGCTTGGCATGCACAACTATGCATCTTGTGTTTGAAGCCCTGAATTTTTGATGGTTCAGGGAAATTGTACCACATAATGGATAGGAAACATAAATGCCTCCATGAACAAATAATTTGCTGCCAGAGCAACATACCAAGTAGATCCTCATAAGAATCTGCTAATAGTGATGTGTCCATTAAAAAAGGAGGAGAGAAGGCCTCATCCCTAGGTTCTTCGATGTCATAAAATGTCTGTCCATCAGATATTGCCCCATTTGAGCCAACAGCAGATACGAAGCCATTTGCAGGTTCATATTCAGTAAGTGAATCCATCTCGCTTAAGAGATCCGGTAAATTGCCATAATTGCCGACAATATGACCATCATAAGCATGATTCTCAAGCAAGACAGAATCCATCTGAGATGTAAAAGATCGTTTACTTTTTGTTGAAGCCACTTTCTTCTCTGGGGCCAGTCGAGAAAATCCATTCACATCAAGAGGCAAGAAGAAATGTTCGGTTGTTTCATCTGAATGACTCTCTCTAGATGACTCCAAATTGCAGGATTGCATCGACAAAGCAGCTTCTCTTACAGATTTCTTTAGGTTTTGCACATAAAAATAGTCACTATCTGCAAATAGAGAAAATTAGAAATGAAAGCCTCTCCAAAAGTTGTTTAGATAGCAAAACCAATACACTGATAAAATAACAAGCTTATACACATGCAGGACATGAAGTTGAAATTAAAGGGAAGAACCAAACCTTGTGGGGGACTATATAAGCGGTTATTTGAAAATGGCTGGTCCAGAGAATCCCTTTCTGACATATTTTCCATCTTGTTCACTTCAGAAGATACTTGTCTCCTTTGTACATTTCCACTCTTTCCTGAAGAATTTGGGGTCAAACTGAACAACTGTGGTAACTTTAAAGCCGGAGGACTGGCAGAAATCTTGTCAAGCTGAACAGTGGACATTTTTGAAGTCAAATCTGCAACATCATCTGAGCTACTCTCCTAATTTTATATGAAAAAGAAAACTTATGTAAGGAATGATTCAAAACTATGTAAGTCGTAATTCTAATATCGCATATAATTACCAATGTCCTTCCACTACTCTGAGAGTGCATAGGTGATGTTGCTCGACCACGATGCCTATTCATGGTTGGCAGGTTGGATTGAATACTATTCACCTTTTCTGTACATTCTTCAATTGAGTTTTGTATTGCTGGAGCAACTTCCTTAAGTTGGTTAATAAGAACCTGAGCAGAAAAGTTTCAGGCAATTAAGAGCTTCAGCAAAGGGAAGCAAAGTGAGTGCCTACATTGGTTCGAGCATAGGCCTGAATTCTTCACCCTGTAACTATAATGCACCAAGGACTCACAAAATATCGTATTTCATAAATTCTATACAAACCGCTCAACCACATATACAGCACATTAAAATGAATTACTTCTTATAAAGTACAAGGATAGACCTCATCCTGCACAGATATAAAATGGGACAGAGGAAATAGAAAGGTAATAGAAGCTAAGGTTCAGAAAGAATAGAGTGAGAGGTAGGAGAAACGATGTTTCCCAATTTTTAATAAAACCCTTGAATAGTAATGGGATAACAGCAACAACAGATTTATAGGAAAGTAAAGGGCAACCTAAGAAATTTCATAAAGATGTCCTAAAATCCTAACAGGAGAATAAAATAAGTGTCCCAAATTTCATCCTGACGTAACTAAATCTTAAGTCTCTAAACCAGGAACCAAATCAAGAGACTCCTTTTCTTTTAGCAAAACCATAACTACAAGTTTGAGAGAATCAGCCACAAAAAATGGATCCAAACCAAAATGCTTATTAAATTATTGCCACAAAAACAAACTGAAGTAGCAATTGAAGTTCATATTTGGAGAATATTAGACTACAAAGCAAGTTGATATCCTATGTAAAAATACTAATTCTTTACCTGGAAACTGGCTAAATGTTGTTGATGTTCTGCAAGAGTCGCAGCCAAAGATTCAGCATGGCCACTTGTACCACCATCATCTGAACTTCGTAATATATCCGGACCTTCTCCATCATTAGCTTTTGCCTATATAACCACCAGTAAGCAAAAAAGCACTTCACAACATCACCAAATAAGCTTTTGCTTATATGATCTCAATCTTAATACCAATAGCTATACAAGCTTTTTAAGTGAATTCGTCAATCATGCTCTTGTTAAGGGAGACAATATGTACGCTAAAGCTCAGTCATTCTCTCAACTACTCTTGTGAAAGACCACTTTTGACAAAACTTTAGATTGCGTACTTGGGAAAACAATTATATTACATCCTAATATGAAAGAAATAACAAACCATAAAATCAACAGGAGGTGTAGAAAATTTAACGTGTAGGGCCATCAAGCATTGAATTACCAAAACAATCAAACTCCACATCGTAGTAATAAATAGTAAATGACCAGAAATGTAATCATTCTTACCATAAGAAGTGACTGCTTATGAATACGTTGCAAAGCATGCGTCCAACGCCTAATAACTTCAGCTACATCAACAGTGGGTTGGGATCTCCCACCTCTATCATCAACTCGAGAATGTGTGTCGTCAATTATTTGACCATGGGAATCTTGTTCTGTCTCATCCATATGTGCATCAGAATAAGGGACCTCAGAGCTCTGATCCATAGCTGAGAGCAAAGATGATCCAGAAATGCGGTACCTGTGGAAGAAGATTATGCATGAAAATAAAGTAGAAAGATGGTATCTTCAGCATAAAGAAAACAATATGTAACTATTCTTTACCTATGTTCTCGATGAGCAATGAGATCCTCAATTGGACCAGAAGCAAGAACTTCATGCTGACCTGTTGATGAAGCTGACTAATATGAAAGTGACTTGATGGAAACACATGTATAAATGAGGAAATTTCACAGAGTACCTCTTAACCTGGTCTTACCAGATAAGCCCAAACAAGGATTAAACATTGCGAAGGCTAAACTAAATATATTGCCCCTAGTAGCTACATTTGACTTACAGTAAAGAACAAACCTGAAGATTTTCGTTTATTGTAAACTTGAAACAGCATGAAAACAACTCAGATACCAACTGGCTTGTTAAGATATGATAAGAAAAAAGCTTGACAAAGGAAACCGAAAGTATGAAAAAATAAAAACAATTGATCTACTCAAACATGATGGAATTCATAAAAACAATTGATCTACTCAAACATGATGGAATTGCCTAAACTAGTGACGAAAACAAGGACAAAGGAATAGTTTAAGTTTTGTAAACCTGAAATGGAAAGTACCAATCTTACTTTTACGAGAAAGAATCGACTCCCACAAACGGGTAGCTTTTGATACTAAATGGGAATTCTGACTAGAACTTGATACAAGATCATCCCATAGTTCTCCTTCCAACTTCACTTTGTTCCTCAAGTCATGCAGTTTTTCCAGCTCTTGCTGTAAATATGCCTAATATGCAATTTTTAAAACTGAAATCTGTGAGCAAAACATGGAGTTGTATGATAGAACTCTCAAATCAAAAGGTCTTCATTTTACCTCCTCAGCACAAAGACCGCGAAACTCGGCGGTCATTTCATGGGCCAAATTTGACCACATAGCCTGTCTTTGTACTGCCATTTCTGCATTTTTAAGAAACTTCCTTCTTTCAAGAGCTATTCTAGCCTGTTTAAAAGAAGAGATTTACACACAGAAGGCAATCATTGTTAATGATATCAAATTCTCCAACTTGCTAATCTTCATCTGAAAGATATTAAGTTCTTGGAAAAATGTCCAGTGTTCCCACTAATAAAAGTATGGCATTGGAATATAGAAATAAAAAGGGTTGTTTCAACAGGACAAACTAATATAATCACAAAGGTCTGTTGGATAGCCAATTATGTCGTTCTTTTCACAAGGAGAATAGAGGTATTGATCAACATGCATATCATCATTTACTCTCCTCATATCAAAAATGATGAGTTGTAAAAGATGGTAAACACGTACAGCCAATTCAGAAAAAATTACAATATCCCATCTACTTGCTCCGTAGTTGAAACCATGTAAGAATTAAGAAGATAGTCTTCAAATGCACATACACCTGTTTCCATGTTCTGATCAACTTCATTATTAGGAGTCAGTGGTTTGGTTTATGTTTAACATAATTTATTATAAGTACTACCCAGAAACAACTTGATCTGTGTTTGAATGTCCATTACAGGATGCACTAAATTTTGAGTTACCTTTGTTACAGGAAGCAAAGTAGCTGCATGTTGAAAGGCGACATCAGTTAATGAAGCAGGCAATGGATTTGAAGCCACATCAGTTGCAAATGTTCGTCTATGAACTTCTCGTAAAGCATGCAAAGAAAGTTGCCATAGAAGTTCAACAAATCTGCAGAATTATCAGAAGCTTCTTCAATGAGTATTCACAATCGACATCTTCTAAGTTCATATCTAATGACAAATGCTAACAAACTCCTAACAAAATAATAATCAACTAGCAAAAATAACAAAAAGAAAACTGAAGATTCAGTGGCAATGAATTTCTACTCCTACATTATTAATCAAGTCCTCCTGTTGCCCTTCCACACCGAATCAACACTTAATGAAGACACTGAACTTTTCAGTTATGACCAGCAGATGAAAACTCTCTCTACTGTCTTGAACCCAATTGGCTAAGTTCACAACAAGCATTACAATAATCAAAGAAGACACTGAACATTTCAATTATGACCAGAAGAAGTTACTCTCACTACTACTGAGTTGAACCCAATTGGCTCGATTCATATCAAGCATTACAGTAATCTTTCTCAGCTTCTTTTCTAAGCAATCACATGATAGCTCCCTAACACGGTAGGAAAAGTTGAAAAAACAAAAGAACTTGCCTGGGTCCGCAACAAGTAGCAAGTGAGGAAACCCTTGAATTGCTCCTGGGAAGCGCACCCTGTGATTCAAGATCACTGATAATCCCTTGCACAACCTGAAACACCAAATATTTTACGATTCGAAATTCACAGTTTCAAACAATTCGTGTTCGAAATTAAACCAAATCAAATTTAAATCAAGCCCAATCCAAATTCTGTAATTTAAAAAAGATTTACCTTTCGAAAATCGCGAGACTGCGCCGAATCAAAAATCGGCCAAACCTTATCGAAATCCTGAAAGATGGTCAAAGCAAGAAACCGAAACCAAAGTGTAAACTCAATCAATCAATCGCAAACATGTAATAAAAATTCACATTAACAAATTTATTTATTTATATATAAACGAATTAGGTTACTTTGGCGGACTGAAGAGGGCCGCGAAGAGAGGAGAGGATGAAGTAGAGGAGCTGTTCTCCCAATTTCGGGTTGGAGTGGCGGAATAGTCCCACCCGAGGAGAAGAGTTGGAGGGTACGAGTCCGATGATAGTCGGATCCATACCTAGGAGCAAGCAATTGGTGTACATTGCGCTCTCTAGCTCTATCTCTCTCTCCTTCTCTCTATCCATCGTCATCTAACACACTCACAAACACTTTCTGTCTCTCTCCTCCTCTGTTGTTTGCTCTTTTCTCTTGATCTTTGATTCTCTCTGTTTCTGGTTGGGCTTCTCGTTTCCTGATAATAATTTGTTCAATTTTTCAAAACGGAAGTCCCTGTAGTGTGCGGTAATTGTGAAATGATCCCCAAACAAAAAGAATTTAAAGATAGAAATGTTTGATATATATTTTACTTTTTGTGATAAAATCACAAATTCAGACTCTATAAAATGATGAAAAAAAGAAGAACAAATTTGAAAAATAAATAATCATGTCTATTTATTTTTAATTGAAACATAATAATTTTTGATATATTAGAATTTGGTAAATTAATAATTTTATATTATAATAATTCTAAAAGTTTCTGTAAATAAAATTAATAAAATTAAAATTATTTAACATTATTAGTTTACAAAATTTTACCAAACAAACTGTTATTTTGTACCTAATTTTGTAAATAATAAAATTGCAAAGTTGAGTTGAGCTGCTTTGTTTGGTGGCAAAATTAGTAATAACAAAGTGATAAGGGCTTGAATTTTTAAATAGCATTTGAAAATGGGCCCCAGGAGGGATAAAGGCCGTCACGTTATAATTTCAAATGCGGGGAAGGGAGGCTAACGTGCGCCGGTTGGAGCTGTTGAAGTTGCCGGCTAACTTCAAACTGTTGGGTGTCGTCATCTGGTTGCTTGGTGGAGTTGTTGCTTACTTCGATCTTCACGGTAGCAACTGTGCTCCTTCGCTCACGTCCGAATCCGATGTAGGGACCAATGCTATTTAACAGATGCCTTAGTCCGCACACGTAACACAGTAAGGCCCTGCACTACACTCAAGGTATATGCAGAAGGCAAGTTGATGAGTAAAGGCAAAGGGAAGACAGGCCCAAAAACAAGACGTGTTTGGCCAGGAAATTATATGTTGGAAACAAGTATGCCAAGGTAGGAATGGAACATTGTCGTCTCAGACTCAGAGCACTCTTTGGTCATCGCAGGTTGTTCCTGTATCTTCGCCGACCGCCCAGTTATGATGCCATCTCTGCTACATATATATATTGTTGGAGTGTCTTATAATGCTATTTCTATTTCTATTTTTCCTTTAGTTAGTTGGGAATGTATTATGAATGATAATAAGATCCGAATAAGATATCATGCTCTAACATCGGACATACCCATTTGGAATCTCAATCATTGAGGCACTTAAGTTCCCACCCACTCGAAGGTGACATATTAAAGGAGAAAGGATATATTCTTATTATTTCTTAAGAAGTGGTTTAAGTCATATGTAGGGTTCTTAATCAATTCAAATGACAAAGATCTTTGAGTTCCAATTTCTATAAGAACTGTTAAGTATTTCAAAGTGGTAGAAATGAGAATGGGGGTTGGGTCATAAGTGAAGTATGGAAAGAAGCTACTGAGCCAATTTTGGAAGAGTCTACCTATGTAGTGTGAAGAAGCCATAGAGAGTATTAAGGCACTCGTGAGATGCATTAGAGAGCCATTATGGTAGAACGACATATGTAGAACCGAGCAATCTGCTTAGAGTAAGGCCTATGGCATGGAGCCATTGGATTCCCAACACTACATTGACACCGTGTATGGGTAACACTAAGAATGGTATAACAAATTCATAGTTTTGAAGGCTCAATGAAATATCTCTATAGTGCCTTTGGCATTTTAGGTACTTATCATTCCCTACCATCACTATAAAGACGGAAATTGGAATGACTAGTAAGTTAAGGAACTGTGCTACATGGAGTTGCACATTGTTATGCAGCCTTCCCCAATCAATAAGCACCATGTATGAGTGCCCTTTGATGGTTCCTGAAAAGCAGAGGGTGCGCTAGGATGACAACCCAAAGTAAATGGCTAGAAAAAGATAAGAATTGAACTTCCTCAGTGGACTGGTCAATTGTGAGATGCAGATTGCATGCATTAGGGGTTTTGTGGTCCATTAAGATAAAAGAGTCAAGGTTGAGGTAGGGATAACAGTCTTGATCCAACTCAGTCTGGTTTTAGCTCGGTTAATCAGGCCATGAGCTAAGACTGCTTAGCCCGCCTCAACCCGTGACCTAAAGAGAAGGTACAAACAATATTGTTTTGTCAAATTTTTTAAAAAAGGCATAGGTGAGTTGGGCCAAGGTCGCACTGACCTGACCCATTATCATCTCAATCGAGCATTTATAAAAGAGTTATTGTTAGTATATGCCCCACGAACCAATTATGGAGTGTACTTAAATTAGTCAGTGTAATGTCGTACCATGACATTAT
>JAOQMM010000008.1:7400474-7414614 GCA_027563515.1 Erythroxylum platyclados | reverse complement strand
CCACATCTATACCAAATATTGTCCCAGTATTAGAAGAAACTTACTTACAACTTTGAATAAACCCTGTATACGAAAACATGAGGCCTTGTTCGAATATCAAATATAAAAGGCTTCTGCAGCCACGGGACCAGAAAATGAGTGCCTTCACCAATAGACGTGTCGAGAACTCCACGGAAACGGTCGAAGAGGACGGCACGTTGGCCTCCGTCAACAGTGTACAGAGAGGCGTTGAGGACAGTGGCGGCCGCGCCGAGCCCGAAAGCAGCTCGCGCCACGTTAGTGAGAAAGGAAACAGCGGCTTGGCTGCCCATCGTTAGATGCCAACGGTGATCGGAGAGAGGACAAAGTAAACAGGAGCACCTTTTTCTTTGGTAGGGTTTTGGATGCGAGACTAGGGTTTATGCAACTCGGCTGGGCATTAATGGCCTGGAACTACCAAAATAGAGGTACAATCAAATAAATAAATAAAAAAGGTTCAATGTATTTTAGTGAATAAAAAATTAAAAGGATATTTTTGTTTAAAATGTGAAACATTTACAAACATAGTTATGTTATCTAATAAAAAAGTTTTTTTGAATTCTAAGCTCTTTTGTAGTTAAAGGAAATAATAAGCCTATTTTTAAAATAAAGAGAAGCATAATATACAAGGGGTAAAACACAAGAGGGTTAAATATATTTTAACCTTTTTATAATCATGATTAGTAATTAATACACCAAGATTAGGACATACAACATGGACAACAAAGGTTGGTTCTTTTCTTTTTCTTTTATTTTTATATCAAAAAGTAGTAATGTTCACAAATTCCTCTATCTCATTCCTTTCAATTCTTTTCTAAAACCTCCTCCTAAATAATAGAATTATATTACATTCCATCCTATTTTATTATAAAATTTCCCAATGAAATAGGCCATAAATTATAGTGATAGAATTAGAAATTAGAACTCCATCTCAAATAAAAGATGAATGCTAATATCCAAAATAATAATATGCTTGGAAATGTCATTATTAATTATGATTGTGATGGAATTAAGCCCGATTAACTTTTAAGTACTTGCTTAAATCATAGTTTAATGTTGGAAGTTTTTGATGGTATTTTCATTGGAAGTTTAAATCATAGTTATAGTATTTTCATTGGAAGTTTAATGTTGACTAGATTTATTATTTACTTATTTTTGAACAAAGCAATATAAGTTCGATTCAGTCTAATCTAATTCAAAATTAACAAATTAAATTAGAATCGATTAAATTTTAGATTGAATTAGATATCAGGATAAAGATCGGATCTAAACTTGGGCCATACCACTTGAGTTTCCCAAATTTAAAATTGAACTCTTTAAATATGTTATGAGAATGTCCTATATATTTTGGTCCTTTTGTATTTAAATTTCTGGTTCATTGTTGATACGCTAAAAAAAATCAAAATTATTCTAGCATTATCTTAAATAATATTTACCTTTTTCTAGTGATAGTTTGTCTGCACCATCTTTTGTTTCAGTAATACATTCCCTTATTTTGTACCCTCTATACGTTTCTCTTAGCTGATTTACATCACTTTGTCATTGTGCAATAGAGATGGTTCTGAGATTATCAGGTTTACAACACTTTGTGAACTGGGGCTGTCTTTTATAACCATAATATAGCTTCGCCTTCCTGTTGATGTTATCTAATTTATTTGATTTTAAGGTTGTTTGGTCATCTAGTTTTGCGGCGCCTAATGAACTTCGGTCAGTGCTCAATTTCTGACACTTTTGCTACTGATTGGGAGGAAAGCCATCCGATGCAAGCAACAGACACATAGAATCGAAAACGTTCCACTGATAACATATAACTCAATTCACGAAATGAGACCATTCAAAAATTCGGGAGTTTCCAAAAAAAAATCATGATAAAGTAGCATTGTAATATCCAATTAATTAGAAATTAAAAATTTCCTAGAGCACCAGACAAAGATTAAACTCACTAAGCCTTATCAGCCTTCGCAGCTGTAGCAGCAGCTTGTCCTCTGAGACGACCAGTCCTCCTTGCAGCGATGAGACCAACCTTCTGGCCAGGAGGCGCATCACGCCTGACTGTGCTTGCGTGACCAATGTGTTGATGGTTACCTCCTCCGTGAGGATGCTCAACAGGGTTCATAGCCACACCACGTACCTTAGGCCAGCAGTTCCTCTTCACCCTGTATTTGTGGTATGCATTACCAGCCTTGAGCATCGGCTTCTCAGTTCTCCCACCACCGGCAACCTGTCCAACCATGGCTCTGCAGCCACTTGGTACAATCTTCTTGGCACCAGATGGAAGCTTTACCCTGTCCATCCACCAAACTTAGCAAAGGCATGCTTTAACTATTGAAAAATTGCAGAGACTACATTTCATTTCAATTACTCCTCTCAGGATTTATTACCCCAAAGCTACAATTTAACATCTCAGCAATTACTTAAAACGCACGAAGTTCACATCGCAAGATATGCAAAATAACAGGAAAAAAAAAAAGATTGAATCTTTCAGCCTACCCTCCTAACTTTGAAACATAAAATTTCTCAATAATTTTCATTCACAAACAGACCCCTAAAATCCAAAACGAAACAAGACAACCAAAAGAGAGCCTAACCTGGTGGTGTCATTATCAGGATTATGACTAATAACGATGGCATAATCACCAGAGCAGCGAGCGAAAACACCACGATCACCAACATGATGCTCAACGTTGCAAACTACAGCACCTTCCGGAATAGATCTAAGAGGCAAGACGTTTCCCACAACAAGATTCGCTTTCTTCCCGCAGTACACAAACTGCCCCGTGTACATGCCCTCCGCAGCAACAAAAAGCTCTTTTTGTTTCTGGTAACGGAACGGGTGACGGAACGCCACGCGAGCAAGCGGTGCACCCCTGCCCGGGTCGTGGATGATCTCGGTCACCACTCCCTTGAGGTATCCATTACGCTCACCAAAGTCCAGGGAACGAAATCTGGCAGGTCCTTTACGGTGGTGGGTGTGAGACTTGAAGACGGACCCTGCTCCTTTACGCTGTGCCCTAATCACGCGACCCATTTTGGATACTCTCGCCCTCGCTCCCCCTTGCTCTCACACTCTCTGCGGCAAAATGTCGTTGGTGATAGTTATAATGAGAGGAGTGGAATTAGGGTTTAGCAAGTAGGATGGCGTATTTGTGGGTTTGGGGGTTGAGGTTTGGGCTTATAAATGGGCCTTGGGAATATCTCGTTTGGGCTTTTGTTTTGTTGCATTCAAAACTTTAATGTGGTTTTACTTTTACGCTTCTCGTATCTTTTGGTTTTCTTCTCTTGCCGCAACTGCTCGTGTCTGAAGGTTATGTTACTCCGGCGATTTGGTTTCTAGTACTTTGTTGGTTCATTAAGGTAAGACTAACTCTCGTTCTCTCCGTCTCCGTTTGTGTATCTTTGAGTTGCGGTGAATGTTACAGTGGTTCTCATTCCTTAGTTTATAGGAAGTTAAGAATGGATGTGACTAGTTGCTTCTTGTTATGTGAAGGACTGGTTTTCTGATGAGCAATAGTAAAAAAGGAACTTGCTTTCCACGACTTTCGTAAAAATATTTGAAATTAAGATATGGGTACAATAGTTTTATTGGTGTATGCGTATGGTTTGAAAGCTTTAGACATTTTACTTGGTCGAGAAGAATGTTGGATTTCATATTTGCTGTACCATTTTGTTAGCCGTTCAGTATTACTATTAAAAAATCGATTTTGAAGACTCTTTCATTTCGATTGCGTGATTGCTTGCTTAATTACTTGGTCTGTGAGTCTGAATTTACGTCTTTGTTCCTTATGCTGTTTTTGGGATTCAACATCTGAGTTCCTTGCTTTTCTCCCCCTCCTTTTGAAAGATTGCACTTCAATTGAGATATTATTGATTTATTTTATGGAAAAAAATATTGTGGTGAAAATTAAAATTGATTTTCATCAAAATACAAAAATCAATACAAATCCTATGGATTTGGAATCAATTCTTTGGTAAATCAATTGCAAAATGTTTTTCTGTTTCTAGAATGCCTAATATGAGTTTTTTTATCTTATATGCAAAAATGTTCAATTGTCATAAGGTCTCTAAGTATTCTCAAGCAAAGTAGTCCTCCTTAGCTTGAAGTACTAGCAAAGTAGACTTCCTTAGCTTGAAGTAAACTCTGCTGTACTCTCTTCTCGGATAAGGGTCAGAAGAGGGGTAGGGGAATTGGTTTGAGGTGCGTGTGGTGGAAGTTGGTCTCCTGAGAACCATGAACTGCCTTTAAATGTTTCCCGCAAAGACACAACAAAGGATTGAACATTTTATGCTTATATTTTTCTTATTATTTCTTTTGTGTTTCAAGTTGATGTGATAGAATTGCTGAAAATACTCCTTCTTTATCTCTGTGTCACCTCAGAAGAAATATGTTAACTGCTAATAAGGAAAACAATTGGCAGTTAAACTCAATTTAGGTTTGATGACACGGCTTAAGAGGACCATACCTTGATTAGAAGACGTGCTTGTGGAATAGGATGTTACGAGTTACTATGTTACTTGATGGATATTGTCGTGTTTATCATCTGTATTCATGCAGTTCTATTGCAAAATGAGCATGACAGGGAAGTGCTGTTATCTTATATTTTGACTTACCTTGTTAGTTGATGCTGATTGTTGTGTTTTGCCATCTATATTTAGCTATTTTTCAGAAAAATGGGTGTGGGTTGGGAAGTGCTGCTAATCTTGCATTATGTATTCAAATAACGACTAGATGTACAGGTTATTTCTTTTATCTTCTGGTGAAATAATTATTTAGTTGCAATATGTAAATTATGCTTCTTGCCAGTTTTATTTAGCTCATTATTTCCACCAATTATGATTGAAACAGTTATGTAAGTCTAATAAGGAGAAAAAATTATTTGAAGCATTCCCTTTTTCATTGTGCTAGATTATCTCCATAATATGTTCTCGAGAATCCTACAAGAATGTTGCAATTTGCTAGTGTTAATCAATTTTTTTTTTTAATTTTCTCCAGTAAGTTTGATGAGTTTATGTTTTAGGTTAACAGCACTTGGTAAAATCTAAAACACTTTGAAAGAATTGTAAAACTTCATTGATTAATAATGTTAAAGTATACTGGACAATTTTCATGAATGTTCATGTTAGCATCCTAATGATCATGCATACTTCTACAGATTAAAAAATTATGGCAATGAACCAGATCAAATTATTCAGAGGTCTTTTGATCGGTAAGGAGGTGGCTAGGATGGTGCACCTACGAACATTTTCAGCCGGAGGTAAAGCAAAGAAAGGTGCAAAAGGGGGAGGCGCAGCATCTGATACTCCAAAGGAGACACTTAGTAAAGAAGTTAAGTCGACAACCGTTGTTGGTGCCAACATTCTCAAGGATGGAGCAGATCCCAAAGTACTGCCAGATTCTGAATACCCTGATTGGCTGTGGCATCTGCTTGATAAGCGTCCAGCGCTTAGTGAACTAAGAAGGAAAGAAACTGAAAACCTCTCCTATGAAGACCTTAGACGCTTTGTCAAGCTGGACAACCGAGCAAGAATCAAGGAACATAACTCTGTCAAAGCCAAAAAATGATGTACACAAAACAGTGAGGCTCTTTTTGTTACTATGAATTGTCCTTTTCTTCTAGGATTCCCTCTATTGATCGAATTACTTGTCTGGGATGACAATAATTGGATTTTGCGGGGATCAAGAAATATATTAGAAATCTTCTAGCTCGTAGTATTTCCCTTAATATGATTTCTTTTCCTGCTCCCTTTAGACAGAGTGCCACACGTATAACGAAATTTGATTTGTTGACTTGGCAATGCTTTAGCCCTCCAATACTGTTGCTTTTACTCGGACGCCATAATGTGGTCTCCTCCCTAATATTGATGGAAACATTAAAGATGAAAAAGGCTTATTAATGCGTCTGTATATGGCCTTTTTTCTTTGCCTGTTCAGAGAGTTGATGCAGATGTTTCTTTTGATACAGATTGGGTAAACCTTGACTGACCGCTTTATTACCTTTTGTAAAGGGATATGTGTGGTTGCTTGTCCTGTTTGACATTTGGCTGGTGTAAACAAGCAGGACTTAGCTAATTCCTCTTAGTTAAGCTGAAGCCTCAACTTTGACATACTTCCTTGTGGATTCCCGAAAGCTTCTTGGTTGCCACATTGCTTGTAATAACAATCTTGTTTTATTCATTCCATATTGTTGAAAATAAACTTATCCTGCCATTTCTGAGGTACCATACCAAAAATTGGTATCTTTTACCTCAGAAATGGCATGTTAAGTTTGACTTGCATAAACTTATCCATGCCACGGGCGTATGATGCAGGAATTTTTGTGGATATGAAGTCATCATTCAACATTAATAGTCAATAATTCTTATCTACTTTAGTTTGTTTGTGCATAATTCCCAGGAACCACTAAAGAAAGAGAGTCGATTTCTGCATTAGCTGACATAGATATGAGGACATCGATCCCTTTAAAAACTCCAACAGGCTTGACTGTAGGCCCAAGTTATTGAAGTTAGTCGGTGGAAGCCACCTCCCATTGCCGCCTTAACCAACTGAATGGTTGGCTCTGTCCAACTACCCTACAAAGAAATTCACTAATTAGGAGTACGTTTTTTCCTTTCTCCTTCAATTATTTGCCTGGTGTGGTGGCCCTAGGTTTTTTCTTGCCATCAACATTGTACGGCAGTCAGAATTATTTACTTTTTCTCATTGCATGCACTAGAGTTGGTTGGTTGGTACTTGATTCATTGGAATAGATGTCATTATGTCTATAATCATCACTGATTCCTAATCCTAGCTTTACAACTAGATGGTCCAAGTCCACATGTGGTCTTTTGGCATATTTGGGGTGGTGAACCAAGATACTTAACCAAGCATAAATCTATACTAATGGCTGATAACTTACAATTCGACCAAAACCCTTCAGGCAGTGTTAGGTTTGGGACCAACTGGTGTACCAGAACGGAAGGTTGCCATGTTTTAATTTTATGTCCATGTGATGGTGAAAGTGTTCCCTCCATAAAAATACCAGCGGAGGAGAACAGAGACGACAATAAAGTTGAGAAGCAGGAAAGTGATAGGAGCAGAGAACTGAAATTGGACATATCATGCATTATTGTTGCTAAAGCTGAAGAAGCCAACCTCCATATAGTCTTTTAGATAAGCCACTCAAAAAAGGTAAAGCTGCCTCGTCACATGGCCAGCTTCACTTTGGAGAGTCGTGTAGTTCTTAAGGTAGTCCCTCTAAGTCCTTCAAGGGGCCATGGCCATTACGGCTCACTGATCTTAATCGTGATATTTGCAACCACAGTTCAACATCCCATTAACTCTATAAGATGGAAGAAAGAATAAACCTTAATTTCTAACATCATTTCAATAGGTAGGACTTGATTTCCACAGGTTCAAGAAAAGGCATGGCTGAGGTCAGGTTTGAGTGTATATAAATCTATGCTTTTGGCTTCTTATTAAGCTACAATTAAAGGACAACTACGCTTCAAACATGAAAGTTGCTTATGGAGCTAGAAACAAGAGAGCAGCTTCTTTTGCTTCACTTCTGCCATAGCACATTACTCAAATCACTCAAAACGAAATGTAGAAATCGAAAAGGACCAAAGATCAATTAGTTAAGAGATGGGGCCAAGAATGTTAGTGGTGCTACAGATAAAAGCCAAGAATAAGCATGGCGTGTACTCAAAAGACTTGAAACCCCACATGGCTGCCCTTTAACATTACTTCTTCATAAATATTTACATTTAATTATGAATTACACGATGCCCGACAACACATTAAACTATGCATTTTTCTTCATACCTACTTTTCAAGTTGGAAACCATGCTTTTAGCCTCTCATGGTGTGTTGTGGGATAAATCTAAAACTGGTGCATATAAGCAAAATAACTTAATAATCCATGTTTTTGCTTTTTACAGAGGATAATAGGCAATTACAAGCTTTAGAAGAAAAGGACAGTTCCTAATTATGACCTTGGTAGTACATTTTTCTTCCACCTAGAATCATGTTATAATAAAAGCTATGGCTTGATAACAGATCAAATTGAGCTGACATTAATTGGATTAGTGGGTAAGCAATTGATAATTAATTAAATTCTGTGATCGAAGACTTTTTTGGCGGTGGATCAAAAGGTTCAGTTGCACAAGCAGCCGACTGTTATGTAAGATGTATTTTCTATTCTAGTTTGTGGAAACTGAGTGACTCCTTTAACTTACATGGGATTGACACTTTATAGATTTACTAAACTTCGGTATTCAACAAGTTTATTGAAGCTCAGTTCAGTGTATAAGAACTAATTCCTTAGGCTTTTGGCTAGGACAAACTAGTAAAGATAAACTAAGAAGTATCACTTTAGCCACCTCAGGAATAGTAAGCCAAAACAAACAATAGAATACAAGCTTCTCAATTGGTAAAGTATCATTGTGGAAGGTGACATCAACTGACTAAAGAAGTTGGAAAAATCATCAGTGTCTAAAAGCAGTCTGATTTAGCTTTGCTATAATTATTACTTCCAACACCTTCAGGCCTTCGCAAAACCATCCTCCTACTGCTATTGGTTCAGTTTTGCCACCCTTATCATCACTTCCAAGACCAAAGAAAAGCTGGTAAATCCTCCATACCTATCTCCCTTCTTCTTGCATCGCCCATTTATCATCACCATTATGGGTATATCTTCAACTGAGGTTTAACGGTTTGGAAGAAGATCTCAGTTGAATATTTTGGTCTATACCCATATTTGCTTTTTATCAGAAAGGTCCAAGAATCTGTTAAATATCAATATTATCTCAGCTTTGTTATCTTCTGGGTATAGTTTGATTCTGGCCTTGCATATATATTCTTACTCCTGAAGTGCATGTGATACTTTCTATTAATACTTTTGTGTAAGCAATGATTCCTGTTTCTTTTTCTCATATCAGCTAGTTGATATTTCTGAAACTCGTAGTAGGATTCCTTTTTTCCTCCATGTGATGCTTTGGTTAATTTTCTTCATCGGAGTTCCTACTGCAGAACCTTCAGCTGCTTGTGACGCTAAAAGTTATTTTTTGTTGTCTCTCCAAGCAGACTTTTTTTCTTTTTAATAGTTCTCTTCGTTCTACGGTTACCTTTGCTTTGACTCTTGCATGTCTAGCTAGTTGATGAAACAAAGATTATTGCTTGAATCGTCCTGGTCTTGTTCAACGGTCCCAGGTTATTTCCCCTTGAGTTTTGATAGTAGATTCCCCACTTGCTATTATTCTTTTTTCTTTTTCAAGAACAGATGTTCTAACATTTCTAGCATTTAACTGCCTTTGTATATTCCTCTAAATTGCTGTTTTAACCACGAAGATTCTTGCTTCTGTATTCAGGATATCGCATTGTACTGTTGTTTTGGTAATCTTTTGGTGATTGTATCCAGTAAAAGCCGTGCGGCACATAACCAGAAGTTAGCTGCCTGTCTTCATTCAAGTTTCAGCCGTGCCTCATAAAGGATTTAATCAGCCGTTCTAAAATTTTTCATTGCCACTCAAGTTAGCGTCTGGAGATTCTCATTTCAAAATGCCTCCCACATACTTCCCTCTGCGATGGGAGAGTACTGGAGACCAGTGGTGGTATGCTTCTCCCATTGATTGGGCAGCTGCTAATGGCCACTATGACTTGGTGAGAGAGCTTCTTCGCATTGACAACAATCACCTTATCAAACTCACCTCTCTCAGGCGGATTCGTCGTCTTGAGACCGTGTGGGATGATGAAGAACAATTTGATGATGTCTCCAAGTGCCGGTCTCAAGTTGCAAGAAAGCTTTTTCACGAGTGTGAAGCCAGGAAAGGTAAGAACTCTCTTATCCAAGCTGGCTATGGTGGATGGCTTATGTATACAGCTGCATCAGCTGGAGACTTGAGTTTTGTTCAAGAACTTCTTGAAAGGAACCCTCTTCTTGTATTCGGTGAAGGAGAGTATGGGGTTACTGATATATTCTATGCTGCTGCCAGAAGCAAGAACTGTGAGGTTTTCAGGCTGATTTACGACTTTGCTGTGTCACCGAGGTTCTTGACTGCTAAAGGAGGGGAGTTTGAGGAGCACATTGGCGAGATTCCTCCTGTTTATAAGTTGGAGATGATGAACAGGGCTGTTCATGCAGCTGCTAGAGGAGGGAATTTGATCATTTTGAAGGAGCTTCTCAATAATTCCAGTGATGTTTTGGCGTATAGAGATAAGCATGGCTCAACGATTTTACACGCTGCGGCTGCCAGAGGGCAGGTTGAGGTGAGTCTACAGCTGGTCTGCTTCTGTTTTTCCCTGTTATTGCTTATGCTTCCCTAACTAATCTTTGGTTGTTTACTTCTATACTCCACTTGGCTCTAACTGTGGTTTTAGTTGATTGATTACTTCTATATTTTTTCATGGCATAATCACTTTTTATGCAGGTGGTGAAAGACCTAATAGCATCTTCTGATATCATCACTTCCACGGATAATATGGGCAACACAGCATTGCATATTGCTGCTTACAGAGGCCAGTCACAAGTAGTTGAAGCTTTGATTTTTGCTTCTCCTTCATTAGTATCTTCAAGAAACAATGCTGGAGAAACTTTCCTCCACATGGCTGTGTCTGGCTTCCATTCCCCGGCTTTTAGAAGATTGGACCGACAGATTGAGCTCATGAAGCAGCTTTTATGTGGGAAAGCTTTCAGCATGGAAGATATTATCAATGTCAGAAACAATGAGGGAAGGACTGCTCTCCATATGGCCATCGTTGGCAATATCCATTCTGAGTTTGTGCAGCTTCTAATGTCTGCTCAATCACTAAATGTAAATATTCGTGATGCGGATGGGATGACCCCGCTTGATCTCCTTAGACAACGACCACAGTCTGCCTCCTCTGATATACTAATCAGGCAACTGATTTCAGCAGGTGGAATTTTTAGTTGTCAGGATTATAGTGCAAGAAGAGCCATTGCTTCCCGCTTAAAAATGCAAGGTAATGGAGGCAGTCCTGGAACTTCATTTAGAATCTCGGACACAGAAATCTTTCTGTACACAGGAATTGAGATCATGTTCGATGCCAGTGCTGGTCCAGCTAGTGCAGGAATGAGTTCCACAAATCTCAGTCATCATGAATCAGCTAATGAGAATCAGACCTCAACAATCAACAAGAAACAAAGCTCTGTCAATCATGCTGCACAGCGATTGAAAAGGGCCCTCCAATGGGCCAGAATGAAAGGACAAAAAGCTGAAAGATTCAAGAAATCAGTTAATAGAGGTTATGCGAATTCAGCCAAAAAAGGAAATAATAGTTCAGAGGAAACTCCAGCCCCACTTCGACAGAGATTCTTTAAGCCTCCATCACTTCCTAACAACAAGAGGACACTTTCTGTGAGGAGCAACCAATCCAGTCCAACAGCCAAGAAGAAATTTGCTTCAGGATTAATGCATGGTGTTGTGCAGGCAATGCCACAAATAACTGTTCCAGGACGATCACGCTCAAGCTCATTTTCGAAATCGTCCCTTTCTTCTCCTGGTTCACTAGACAAGCAAAAAGGTGTTTTCACCGAAACTGATGTAGCCGGCACATCATCCTGCAATCAACTATTCGATGATGCAACACCAAATGTGACTGAGAAAGAAGGGCCTACTCACAGGAGGTCGAGAAGCCAGTACTTCTGCTTTGGTGCTTCAGGTGTGTCTGTGAAAACACCAGTTAGCAGGCCAAGGCACAGCCAGAGTTGTAATCCTGCTGTTATCTCGGTGGCTTAATGATTACTGATCAGAAAGAAGTGTTTTGCAACTGAAGCTAACATAGAATAAGATAAGCTCTCCACTCTCCATGTGGGTTCTTCTTGTTTTTCATGTGTAGGATGTAAAATGTTCCTTTGTGTAGTTCAGGTATTTACCTCATCGTACTTGAATCCTATGTTACTATATGGAATGGAACAACCTAGTAGAATAAGATATCTACTGTGCTTAGCATTTGTCAATTGTTACGTTCCTAGTTTGTTAATAGAGTAGCGATACATTTACATCTGTTTTAAAATTTAACATAACATAAATGCCAGTTTAGCTAATTTATCTGCTCAAATCGATCGACACTAGGAATCCATGTTAAACCAAGAAGGTCTTCCTTTACACGACAGCCAGACTACAGACTAAGGATAGTTAGGCAGCTGTAACTAATAGCACTAACCTCGTATGACTAAAATCTTAACATGGCATAGGATCCCTGAAATGTTTTGCTATGATGATTTTAACAAAAGCTCAATTACACACCTGAAACTGAGCATGAGCTTTGCACGGAGTAGTCAGCGGAGGAATTGGAATGAATTTCAGACGACTTGCAGGCCCAAGTTTATAAAGTTGGTCATTGGTCAACAGGTTTACTGAGCACTCATTTCTACTTAAAGCGTGGGTGAAGCCCATCAACAATGTCTACGCATTAACCAGAGGGCCTTCTTTGTTGTGTTTACGACTGAAACTCAATAGCATTAACCAACTAATCTCTGTATCCCATATACCTAGATCAGTAGGCCAAGCCCATCGATTAGCATGGTTTTGCGTAAGTTTTCATCATCCTATGGATAGTATGACGATATGAAGCTAAAGCTAGATAAGTTAGTAGTATCAATATGAATTGCTTTATTTTGCTATAGGATTATCCTTGCTAAATCCATTGAAGGGTAAAAGATAAGCCTGATTTTCTCTCTTTCTTTCTTAAAATCATAAATAAAATTACAAAGAAGAAGAAGTACGTCACTCATTAAGAAAAATCACGTTGGAACTATACGTCACTGGTTAAGAAAAATCACGTTGGAACTACCTGTACAAGAATTTGGCATCATCCCCTTTGTTTTGTATGATAAAATTCTAGCCTACGAAGCTTCCTTGAACATATCTTCTACAGAAAAAGTTGAATCCAACTTGGTGCAATCACGTCGACGTTGCACTGAGTGAATGATTTGGACAAATTTAGCCTGCGACAATTAGTAAAAAGTAAATCTTTTGCGAAGGGCGTGTGTATTCTATGAAACAATGTAACGTTCAAATTTGTCATTGTATTGTGTGGTTGATGCAAGTTCAAAAAGGGCAAAAAGCATAGGCAAGTGGTGGTGTTGTTATCAGTAAAAAGGAGTTCCAACTTCCAACCATGGCGTGAGCTGGTTTGTGTGAACAAATGGACTAAGGTAGTGAGTGGGGAGGCAGTAAAGGTGCGGTTGCAAATGGATCGTGGCAGATAGAGTTGACTTTAAGTTCTTAGTCAAAGTCGTCTTGTCTTTGTGCCGACTTCCAAGAAAGAGAACCTTAATCCTGTGGCTCCTCCGATGTATTGTTCCTGTCATATGGTAATTCATTCCGGCAGGGAAACATACTAGTGATCGATGAGTGGGTAGCCCACTTAGACGGTGGAGTCATTTGTAAGATATTTTATTGTAGTGCCAGATCATCATACTTTGGCTGTTAATTGGACAGTCCATATTATTTGGAAAATGAAAACTTATATTACTATTGCAAATTAGATATTATCAATCTTTAAAAAAATCGAACCGAATATCAAACTGGTCAAATAAAAGATTTAAAGTTTAAATATTTAATCAGTATTAAACCGCTATATAACTGGTATATAATATATAAGAAGTAAAAAAGATAAGAATAAGTAAAAATATAGTATAAAATAAAATCCTTTATTGAAATAAATATACACTAATAATGTCAATTAATATATAATAAACTAATAATAAATCTAATAATTTAGATTAATATTGAATCTATAATAATTTAAATAAAGATTGAATTTAACATAAATTTTTATTTAAAATAAAAATAAAAATTGTATTCTATTTCATGATTTATTTAAAAACTCATAAAAATTCAATTATATTTTAAAAACCAATAGAAAATACTTAACTTCATTCTAATTTCTTTTTCAATGTCCTTTAAACATATTTTTATAGTTTAAATATTATTTTTAATACATTCTTAAATTATCTTAAGCGAAATTGCTTATATATACTAATTAATAAATCAATTTATTAAACAAATTCATGATAAAATAATAATTAGTTTTTAACAATAATAACTTAAAAATTTTCAATTAAAATATAAGGAGATAAATAAAGAATCTAAATTTTAACAAATATAATTTATTAGAGAGATT